>ML776817.1:949999-964790 GCA_009831015.1 Picea engelmannii
AGCCCCACTTGAAATGGGATATGGCCGGTGGAACTATGGAGAGCCCTGTTGTAGTTGTGTTGAACATAGGGAAGACTCTCATCCCATGTATGCAGATGCTTAGATTTGTAAATGCATAAGATGTGCACAATCATCCAATTGACGAGCTCTGTCTGGCCATCAATTTGGGGGTGGAAAGCAGTGGACTTAGTGAGCTTGGTGTCCAATAGTGACTAGAGACTCGACCAAAATGTGTTGAGGAACCGACTGTCTCGATATGAGGTGATGGTCTATGGTATCCCAAAATGGACCCACACCCATTTGAAGAAGATCTTGGAAGTATCTGTCACTGTGATACTCTTCTTGCAGGCTATGATAATGGCCATCTTCAAAAAATGATCAAATACCACAAATACACAATCATTGATGTGATTGGCGGACTATTGGCATAGGGGCAGACCCTGGGTTCAATGCTTAACAACACACCAACAAAACCCCGACTACCTACCCTTTCGGCAACACCTGTGAAGAAGAAAAAGTCTCACCTGAGGTAGAAGTAGGGGAGGTTTACAGGACGCAGGTGTTTGTAACCAAGTTGGGACACAAATCTGTGATAAAATAACTTCGTAGAATATTTTGTTAACGCTTAGGAAGTGAACATGCATTAGTTTATTAATCTCATTAACATCGCAGAGCATAATCAAAGACAGATAAATGCATAAATAACAAATGATTATGTACCCTGAGCACTTATCACTATGAGTTAAATCTAACATTCATTTACCAATTAACCATAAGTAAAATACTTAAGAAACAACATACATATTCAATACAAATCATAACCAAAGAACTAAGAAAATGCATAACAACAAAGACACTGCACAAAGAAAACCATGAGACACCAGATATACATGGTTCACCCCAGAGTGGGGCTATGTCCACAAACCGCTTTTCCTCTTTATTATTCTCCAAGATCTTACATTCAATCACTCCTATTCACTAAGCCACAAAGTCGAACTCTACACCAGACATGAGATATGCGCACTAAGCACTAGATCCTCCTTCTTTACCTTCCCAAACTAGATCAAATGCACAGAGCCAACATCTATTCTCATGACACTTAGCACCTTTTACAAAATCACAGTTGAGCATAAAGCCTCAACCACATACATTCCTTTGCACAAAGAACTTATGTTTCATATAGAACTACATGAACTACTTCTACGATACATTCCTCTTTATTTATACTTTACAAACCCTTACAATAAGTCCTAAACATGGGGAGAACCCATGGGCCGATATCCCATAAACCCATTACAAAACCCTAGAGGACCCCTTACTAGGTCCACATACCCTCAAAATAGGTGATATCTGCGATCTCATCTCTGCCTGGGCGCTCCTACTTCGATCAGCATGTCGAAGTCCAAAAGTAGGCCAGTGTGTCGAAGTCCAAAAGTGGGCCAAAACTTGGTCGAGGGCCAACATGGACAGAAGGCCAGACATGTAATCCATCAATATGGGTCACCAAGGCCTCTCAGGAGTAGGAATATGGGTGTATAATCCTTGCTTCTTGATGGATGGATTGGAAATGGAATAGGCAGTGCAAGAGCTAATATACTAGTTGACATCTTGTCAAAGTTTTGGAAAATAAAAATGTTTCTGTAGAACGACCACCATTTTCTCCCCGCCAAAATGTCCTTCCATTCGACTATAGTGATCCTCTCAGATCATCTTTACATGCTCGCTTGCAGAAACACCGAGGTGGCCTATATGGAATAACAGTCCCTCCTGGATGTGAAAATCAGTGACATTCATTCATGTACCCAAGAGATGATAGGTGGTGGAAAAGTCAGGGTCACACTAATAAAGTTCATCCCACTTAGATGCCTCATGCTCACAGGAATAAAGCATTGTGGTGAGTGCAGAAACAAGAAGGCGACTAAGGCAGTCAATGACATAATTTGTGCTATGTATTTTATACTTGATGTTGAGATGGAACTGTTGTAGGTATGTGGATCAATTTTGATGGCAGTCATTCTGTAACTTCCCCTATGTATGTATGAACTGCAGAGGATTGTGATCAATGTGGATGATTGTCTCGTTTCCCAGAATGTAATGTTTCCATTGATGATAGGATTGCAAAATGGAATACATTTCTTTGTCATAGGTGAGGTATTTCCCAACAATATCTAAGAGTGTCTCACTATGGTATGTTGATGGATGAACTTGCTAAGTGAGAAATGTATCTACAACATAGTCGGAGGCATCAGTCTCAATCTTGAACAGTTGTTGCAGATCAAGTAAGGAGAGTACTAGAGTTGAGCACAAACGATGCTTCAAATAATCAAATGTTTTTTGTTGTGCCTTCCCCCATGTGAACTTTTCCTTACCACCACCCTTGGTTACTTGGTTGAGGGCCCATGCAATATGGGAGAATCCCAATATGAACCTTCGGTAGAAGTTGGAAAGTTCCAAGAAGCTCTGAAGCTCAGTTATTGTGGTCGGGGTTGGCCAATCACAAATGACTTGGATCTTTACTGGATCCACATGTACCCCATGCTCATCAACAATGTATCCCAAGTATTGGACCTTGCTCATGCCAAAGGAACATTTTTCCAAGTTGGCATATAACTTGTGTTGCTGCAGAGTTCCCAAAACCTATTGAACATGATGCATGTGATCCTCCCAAGTTTTGTTGAATATGAGGATATCATCCATATATACCATCATAAAAGAGTTGGTGAAGGGTCTCAATACATCATCCATCAATATCATGAAAGTTGTTGGTGCATTTTTTAAGTCAAAGGGCATGACCAACCATTTGAAGAGACCTTCTTTAGATTTGAAAGTTGTCTTCCATACATCAGTTCGTTCAATGGGAACCTGGTGGTAGCCCGAATTTAGGTCAATCTTGCTAAAGAACGTTTCCCCCTTGAGTTGGTCAAGAAGGTCATCAATTCGGGGAAAAATTGGGTACTGGTTCCTGACTGTGATTTTATTTAATGCTCTGTAATCAATGCAGAGCTTCCAGGTCCCATATTTATTCTACACCAGCATAATTGGTCTTATAGAAGGGGAGGAGTTGGGTCGGATGTGCCCCTTTTGAATAAACTCTTGGATCTAGCACTTGATTTCGTCATTTTCTATCAGCGAATGATGATAGACTGGTCCATTAGGCCATAGCGCATTGGGGGTTAAATCAATTGGATGCTTGACTTGGTAGTGCATCGGTACCCCAGTGGGTGAGGAGAAGATGTCTCTGTACTCTTCCACGATCCCGTCCACTTGCTTCTACTACAAAGAGAGGCTCTGTGTAGAGGTCACAGATGTGGAAACAACCTTATGTTTACTGTGAGAATAGATCACAAAGAAGACGAATTTAACGGTCTGTGAAATGACCTTACTGCATTGCTTAGTAGGGATTAAATAAATAGCAATAGGCGACGCTACCTTTGGTATCTTGTACAATTTTCTACCCAAAGTAATAATAACACTTTGGGGTCTATAATCATACACAATATGTTGCTTCCACAAATATGGTTGGCCTAAATGAACATCACAAACTTCAAGGGGAGAAATATCACACAATACCTCATCTTTGAAGGGATTGATGTTGTAGGCAGAAGACATTGTTGGCTGACGTGGAGATCTCATCCTTAGCGAAGCCAGCCGATGGTGTAGGGTTGTGGGTGCAGTGTTATCGACAAGTCTAGTTGCTTGAGGAAATTTTCCGAAATCAGGTTCTCCTGACTGTTGCTATCGAAAATGAAATTTAACAGAGTCCCCTTTACCCACATCTGTGAGTGAAAGAGGCATTTCCCTTCCTCTGGTTGATCTGATTCGCTTGGGTGGAATTTGGTGGAAGTGACAGTGGCACTGGGTTTGACATCGATGATTCGCTCCCACTTTCTGGATTTGATTCAAAGTCATAATCTGCCTCTGACTCATAATATTTTAGCTCGACCACCAGTGACTTCTTGGAGTGACATTATTTGGTGTTGTGCCACATCATTTTATGATAATCACACCACTTTCCCATGTCCTTCTTCGACTTCTCATTACCCTTATTGGGTTGTGTCTTGGACTGGTTGTCCTAAGAGATACCATATTTTCTCTGTCCCTTGTTTGGTGGGTTGGGGCTTCCTTTTCCTTGCTTCAGCTATGAAGAATTTGCATATCCAAACTCTTGCCTCTTCTGCTTAAATTTCTACTCGATCTTGACATCATATCTATAAGTCGCACCTAATGATGTAATGTCTAGAAAATCCATTTCTGTTTGGATGTCTATGTGAAGAAAACCATGGTATTTGAGCACCAGATGTCGTTCAGAGTCTTTGATACCCAATTTGGTGTGTAGAGTATGGAAAATATTGGTGAAATATGGTATTGTCTGGTCCCTTTCTTGACGCAGTGTGGTCCATCTTTTGTACTGGTCCTCTTAGCTACCAATATGGTAGTATTGTTCTTTAATGGCATCCTGGAAGGAATCCCATGTAGGGGCCACCACAAACATTGCATATTCCTCTATGACCCTTTTCTCGGAGTAAGTATCCCACTAGTATTTAACATGGGGAATGACCTTGAAGAGTGAAAAAGTGATATTTTCCCGATCGGAAAAATTGTGCACTGAAAAATACCCTTCGAGCAGATTCAACCATTTATCTACAACATATACATCTATTAGTCCTTCAAATAATGGAATATCAAAATTTACTTGTACCTTGAAGGGGGTAGCGTGACCGCTTGAAGAATATGCATCTCCTTTTGGAAACCGTTGAAGGATTTGTGAAAATTTGTCCATCATCTCGTTCCTTTGTCGTGCAAGGGCTTCCTCAAGAAAATTTTTAAAAGGATATCCTGCTCCATCATATCTCTTCTCATATCCCATGATTTTTGGTCGGGTTAGGCGTGATCGATATTGCAAAGGCTATATTGGTTTGAGTCCCATCTTCTTGTACCCAAATATTGTCGAGGACATGAACAAATAAAAACAAATGAAGAGTAGACCGCTCTGATACCACTGATCCAGATTTATGAGTGGAACGAAATGAATAATAGATTGAATACCATAACACAGAGATACAAATAACAAAAACAAATATCTAGTTAACAATAACTTCTATTAAATAAATAAAATAGGTTGAAATTGTAAAACTTCAGAACTGAAACAACTTGCTCGAATGGTGGTAGCTATCTTTGAGGAGAGATGTGGCTGCTATGCGCATATTTCTGAGAAGAATGATTACAATGAGACTCCAAATGCCTTTTTAACATTACTCATGAATTCCAAAACCCTAGACATCCAAATAACTTAACCCTAGGAGATGAAACGCCAAAATTTATGTGGGCCCCGATGGGCAAGTTGGTACCTCAACTTCCCAGGGTCATAAATTTTGCATACGACCTCTGTTTTAGGTGCGTGATAGCCCGTTGTAAAGTTATTTCTGAGAAATACACATTATGTCGTCAAAATCTGAATCAGTGTATAGTTTGACTATGGCATGCCAAAAAAAACAATTTTTAGGGCCCCAAAACGACCCTGGAAGTACAAAAAGATGTACTAACATGAAAACTTCCAAAATAAGTTAGTTGGATTAGGTGGGTGGCTAGAAATATCCACCTGGAATATATGTATGGCTTCATACAACCCCAAAAGTGTAGAACCCACAATTACAAAGAAGTACAAAAGAACATGTTGAACTAAAAACTGTCAAGAGGAGCCAGTTGGAATAGATGGGTGGCCACCAATATCCACCTGGATCAAGGTCATTATATTTTCAGAGATATACTCTGTGGAAGATAGGGTTTTTGAATAGTCCTATAACTAGTCTCAAATATGTGTTCCGGGTAAAACAATCATATCTTCTTCAAAGAGGACCCAAAGTTAGTGAAAGTAGTTGAATTTGAAAGAGGATATTCCATAGTATTTCTGGTACAATGTTTAGATTCATGTATTAAATATTGGGCACGTGGCATTCTGTAAGAGTTCACTCTCCATAAAAGGACAAAATAAGAAAGGTTTAGGAAAGTTTCCATAACTTTCACTTGGCACATAAAATTTTGGTCATACTTGTGGCATTGCAGAGAAGACATATGAGAGTACTACAGGTTGAAAATTTTAGACTCAAAGGGGATAAAATTTCATAAATACATTAGAAGGAAGGTCGGACAGAAGGAGATACTCCAAATAAGGGTTTCAAAGGTTTGGGGTTAGACCTCAATTAAGAATCTATGGCAATACCTAGCTTTAGTGGAGATGAAGATAAAGATGAAATCGATCCCAAGGAATGATTGAGGATGATAAATATGAAATCAATCCAAAGGAATGGTTGAGGATGATAAAGAATTATTTTTTCAAGTCCTTGTTTGGTAGATTTTACTTTTCATTGGTTTTTTATATTCGTTGCAATGAAAGTCTATTCGAGGTGGATCAAATGACAATTGAAGTCGAAGGAATCGACAACAAGATGAAGGTCGAGGTGGGTCAATCGATTAAAGTCGAAGTCAAAGGAATCAGAAACAAGTCAAAAGTCGAGGTGGTTTGACCGGGTAAAGTGGAATTCGAAGACATCGATAGTAAGTTGAAGAGGTCAACCGACAAGAGGTCAAAAGGCGGGTGTGTGGAAATCGATTGAAGACCAAATGAAGGCCGACTCGTAATCCGACTTGGTAGTCTATTGTAACAGAATCTCGAGATTTGCGAGATTTTTAGCCAATGATCTTCGTGGATATGTAACCATCTTTGGGTGCCTTTATTTAGTGTTTTTCCTACCATAAAGCCTATAAATAAGGCATGTTGTAATGTTGTAAAGGCTAATCACTAATAAACAATTTAGAGGTTGTTGGTCATGCATATGTAAGCCAAATTGGCTACAAGGTTGTTCTTGTGTAAATCAAGAAGGTATGATGTCGATTGTGTCTTAGGTGTGGACCAAGGTTAGGCATGTAACCTTTTATTATGAATGAATAAGACAACAAGAGAGTAAAACACTCAAGTAATGTTGGTTTTCCCGGTTTGGGTTTCCAGGGTAAACCTATGTGTACTGTGTGTTTTATTTGTCATTAACTTTCTTGTTAAAATATTTCATCCTCTCTTCTGCTAGGTTTAGTGTGGAAGTGTTCCTCATTTCCTAACATGTGGTATTAGAGCCTAGTTTATTAACATTTGGTATCAGATCCTGGTTTATTAACATGTGGTATCAGAGCTTGATTTAACAATCTTGGATCTAATCTAAACCCTAGGTTCAGTAAGAGTCATAAGTGAGAAATCTTTCAATATTGTGTTAAAGAATGGTGAGCAACTCGAGAATAGACATCAAAAAATTCAATGGCTAGAATTTTGAGCTTTGGAAGCTTAAAATTGAATATCTCCTTGTAGATCGAGAACAATGGAAAATAGTCTATCCATGTACAATTCCAACATATATGTCGATGAAAGAATGGGAGAAACTTGAGAGAAGGGAAAGGAGTATGATTCAAAATTGTTTTTCATATTCAGTACTGTTGAATGTCTTAGGTGAATATTCAACCAAGAAAATGTGGGACAAGTTGGGAAGCTTGTACCAGTAGAAATACTTGGTAAATAAGTTGTTTCTCATAAATAAATTGTATCTTCTAAGGATAAGTGAGGGCAGTTCCGTGATTGAGAATTTAAATGTGTTTAATACATTTTTCAGCTAGTTATCTTCAGTGGATATTAAAATCACTGAGGATGAGAAATGTGTTATCCTATTATGTTCTTTGCCAGACTCTTGGGATAGCTTAGTCATGGCTATAGGGAGTAATACAACCACATTAGCGCCAGAAGACATGGTTGCATCTCTACTGTCAGAAGAAATGAGAAGGAAGAACATGAAAGGATTGACCAAAGATGCATTAGTGGTGAGAGGTCGATTGATTGACAGAGATAAAGACAAATTCTCTGGTAGAAAGTCTAAGTCAAAGGGTAGATCTAAATCGCTTGTTTAGTCGAAGAGAAGATGATGGAAATGTGGTAAAGATATGCATTACAAAAGGGACTGCAAGTTTAAGGAAATGGAAGTCAATACATGATCTGACTAGAAGCATTCGACTGAGAGAAAGATGAATCCAAATAAGAGAGGTGATGTGTACTAATCCAGGGGATCAAATTTTGCTCAAAATTCAAAGTGCTCAGAATCACTTCAAATCGAATAGGTGCATAGGCCTCGTCGTCACAAACCCAACACAACTTGAACAGGTTCAAACGGACATCGGATGAGTGAGATATTGCGTTCTGTTCAAATTGTCAAACATGCAAAAAAAATTGCTGATTGTATAGTCCGTACAGTTGTTGACATGGCAGGGCCGTATGCTGATGTGGCAGGTGCTGAGTTGGCAGACAGTTGGAAGTTGTGAAGTCCAATCATTTCTCAACACGTGGCACATTTTTGGCAAGTGGGATGGTGCCACGTGGCCCAGACATGTGTTGCCACGTGGCACCATAATTAATTTGGTTTTGGTTGTTTAAAATTATATGGAGTCCGTGGGGATCGAACCCCGGACCTCTCGCCATGGTGGAGCACCTTCACACGGCATGGGTTACCAATAGCCCACGTGTTAGTTCTTATTATATATATGTGTTTATATTTATTTAAGTTTGATTCATGTTAAGGTTTGAGCACGGTCCGGGGTGGGGCTAAGCCCGAGCCCCCGTTCATATACGGAGCACCATACGACCACACCATGTGCGTGCATTTCAAATGGATTAAAATACCACATAGGTTTGGACACTTGTCACTTGCCCATTTTTTGAAGCTTAGCCCTTTTATGTGCGGCCACATGAACCATGCATCCAATGGCTTTGCGGTTAGGGGGCTAGGTTCCCTAACCGTTCTACAGTTGCACGCGTTTTGTGGTTATGTGCATGGTGCTAGGTTTAAGCACGAAAAAACGTGCAGAGGCTAGGTTAGACACACAAAGGTGCAATTTGGCGATCCAGAGACAACAAGTTTGAAGAGGAACTTCCAGGAAGCCTATCTTCTTCAATTTTTAGCCAAATCAGGTGCCAAAAAAGCCCAGCTACAGGTTTTTGGACATTCTGAAGCCATTGGAACCATCTATTTGGCATTTTGGGCATTGTAAAACACATATTTTAGCACTTTGAGAAAATAATATAAAAAATCCATTGGAAGCTGGACCGAGAGATGTAGCCCAAGAGAGGGGTGAACTCCTTTATCATTTTTTGTGTTATGTGTTTATTGTTCACTCTATTTGTTGGTTATTATTTGCATCTTGAATTTGTAATTTTCTTTGAAATTTGTGTTTTCAAATTGATCCTTTTGCATAAGCACACTTAAATAAAACTTTGCAAATATTTTCAAGAATACAAGCCTTTATCATTTTCAGATCAAGTTGGTATCAGAGCATAGGTTTTTGAAGGCTTGATTATTTGCAAGTGTTTGTTTTCTGATGCTCACAAGGTTGAAACTCACAAGAGGAGAAGGTCAACTTGTAGAGCCAAATTCTCATCCTTCAAGAAGAAATATTATATCATCACCTCAAGATTCAAGGAGGCATTCACCAAGTATGGCTCATGAAGAGAGTCATGAACATATTCCTACAGAAGATGAAGATCTCATAAAGGCTTTCATGGAAATGAGAGAAATGATGAAAGTCTTGATGGAAGAAAGGAATACAAGGTTGCAAGGTGAAGGCTCCAACCCTTCAAAGAACAAGGGAGACAGTGGTAACAAGAAGCCTTTCAGTCATGGAGACAAAGGAAAGAGGAAGTTCAAGGGAAATGGAAAAAAGAATGTTGTTGTTAAGAAAGAGGGAGAAAAATTTACATGCAAACATTGTTCAAAGGATGGCCATGATGAAGACCATTGTTGGAAACTTCATCCTGAAAGAAGACCCAAAAAGTTCGACAACAAAGGGAAGTCAAAGAYTGCTGCAACCATACAACATGATTTAGGTTCTGATTTGGGTGATGAAACAAAAATTACAGCCCTAGGTTATCAAGGTAAGGGTTCTATTGCAAGTACTAGTTCTTCAAGCAATAGTAATCTTGTCACATACCCACTACCTCAATCAAGTTTGGTCTTCTGCTGAATCAGAGCCCCCGAATTACCTACGGAGGCCTAGCGCAAGCTAGCTCTTTCTCTCTCCATGTTCCCATGTGGTTGCGGGTCATGGTCATAGTTCAAATAATCGCGGTGCCTCTTTGTATTTCACGCCTCGGCGCTACAGGGTATTGAATCGTTCGACTCTGCAACCGTCGAACCCCGACAGGGCTAGCGTCCGGCCAATAGGGACGAATCCCAACAGGGCTAGAGAAAAGCCAATGAGGACATGCCCCATCGTATGGTTAAGTGGAATACAGGTGGCAGAGGGGGAAGTGCGACACGGTAGTCGACAAGACAGGAGGGGCCCCACTTCACACGCCACACTATTCCAGACCCCCCCCCGCCCCCATTAAAGGCAGAATGGCAAGGGGGTCCGGAATTCACCTGAACACCGTTGATCAAGGTGAATTAATCTCAATTGTTCGAGAGTTGCACATCCGATTCCGGACCCCCCCCCGCACCGCTAAAGGCAGAACAGCAAGGGGGCTCCGGAATGAAACCTCAGCCGTAGATCTGGGCGGGTGGACTCTAGCCATCCAGATATGCTCGTTACTTACCTTAATGCACATTCGTGCCTCGGCTTAAAGCTGGCATCTCTTCCTCACATATAACGATTGTTACAGACCCTGAGATCCTCCGAAAGAATCTCGTCCGTTCATCGGGGTTTATCATCACGAGAGTCCGAACTCTCGACCATGGGACTCCCAAATTCTCGATCCCTGGTTTCCCGATGCCTTTAATCTCTCGACACGTAACCTCCATAAATCGGACGGTCCAGATCTGTCCCAGGATTTCCACCATGGAAAGTCCCGATCTCTCGTCATCAGGATTCCCAATTCCGTGATTCCCGATTTCCGAAAATGGGTAATCTTACGGCACGTGGCCTCCGTCATTCGAACGGTTCAGATCTATTCCAGTGTTTTCACCATGGAAAATTCTGAACTCTCGTCACTAGGACTTCCGATTTTGCGACTCTCGATTCCCCGAAATGGGTAATCTTACGACACATGGCCTCCGTCGTTCGGACGATTTAGATCTATCTCAGGGTTCTCACCACGGAAAATCCTGAACCCTCGTCACCAGGACTCCCGAGTTCGCGATTCCCGATTCCCTGAAATGGGTAATCTCATGACACGTGGCCTCTGTCAATCAGATAGTTCAAATCTATCTCGGGGTTTTCACCACAGAAAATCCCGAACCCTCCTCACCAGGACTCCCGAGTTCGTGATTCCCGACTCCCCGAAATGGGTAATATTATGACACGTGGCCTCTGTCAATCGGATGGCTCAGATCTATTCCAGGGATTTCACCCCTATACACTGGGGTTTTATCCCTCGGATGACTCCTAACAGATCCAACGGTTATCAGGTTTTCCATCCTAGATCTGATAGCTTAGATTGGTTCCTACCCATGCATTCTTCCACAACTCCCTGGACGTGGAAAAATTAACGGTCCAGATACTCCCATGGACCTTGGAGATCTACGGTCCCGATCTCTCCACTACCCACGAAGACACAGGGAAACCAAATGATAAGGCATTTAACACCCTACTTTCTCCTACCAATCTAATGGTCGGGTGTGACCGTAGATTTCCTGACAAAGTCTCGTTCGTCGATCAACACCTATCAGGGATAAGGCACTTAACACTCCATCTTCTTCCTCTGATCTGACGGTCGTGAGTGACCACAGATCTCCCAACGGATCTCGTCCGTCGATTCGATACTTCATCCTTATGCTGCCATCTTGAGTTTTCAAGAGGATCGTTCCTCCTTGTGCAAGGTTACTAAGGCCTTGCGCCTTCACATTCTCTTTCCCGGTTCTTGATGGAATTTTCAAGGAGGGTATCTCTATGGGGAGGTTCTTACCCGGGGTACCATATCAGGCATATAAGGGTACCTTTCTCCCACGAATCAGACATGCAGTCTGAATTAGGTCAGTAAGCATATAAATAGTGATTTATGAAGACATAAGCAATATGTAGTCTTTCCATTATAAACATGCATCTACCAGTATTGATCAAAACACCATACAAACATTCTTACAATGAAATCATTCACAGTTTCACAAATTAAGGGCATAATTATCAGAATAAACATATATATTTCAAGATGCCAGAGGAAAAACACTTATCAGAAATAACACCAGGGGTTAAGCAACTGCTGAGAGGGGTGCTCATTTCCACCCAACCGTAGGCTCAGCGACTCCCAACGGATTTACCACTAGCCACCCCCGAGCTGAGACCACGATGCTACGAGACTGCGTCTCTGTTTTCCAGTGACCAGGAGCGAAGGTTACTCTCCTTCCTCTCTGCTATCACTCACTCTGCGTATTTCCAAAGTTCTCTTCTTCCCCTCGCATCTGCCCCCCCCCAATTGCTTCTACCCCATGCCTTATCCTCTTGCGAGGTTGTGTGTGGCATGATTCCCCTCACACTGGTCAGTCATGATGGCTCTACGGATGGGCGGTTCACCTCCCCATCCCTCATTAATTCCTGAGGAGCCATCAACCTGCCAGCCTGCGAGACATTTAATTCGGGGCCAACGAGCCGCTTTTGGTTCTCTGGGCCAGTGAAGTCCAAATACGGTATTAATTCTCGGTGGAAGTTAACGCCACCTTTCTAGGTGCCTTCCCTCGCCATCATGGTCTCTTTTTCTACACATCCCCTCTCTACAGTCCTGCAATATAAATTCATAATGTTATTCACATTCATTGACCTTTTCCATAAGGTCCATTCACATCACATATTCACATTCATGAGTTTTCCATAGTTCTGTCCAGTCCAGTTATTTTTACAAACTGGGGGAAACAGGGTGTTACAATTCCCTCCCCCTTAAAGGAACATCGTCCTCGATGTTCTTATCTTTTAACATGAATTGTATGTACAGAAGTAAACAAAATCGGATATGCCTGTCTCATGGAATCCTCCATTTCCCATGTAGCCTCATCTAGGCCAAAATTTCTCCACTACACCTTTACCTGTGCAATGGTTCGGTTTCGGAGCGGGGTTTCCTTTTTGTCCAATATGCATTGGGGTTCTGGTAGAAATTCTCCCTCCGGTTCCACTTGGATCACAAACCAGTAAATTATATGATTAGCATCATGTACATATTTCTTCAATAATGAAACATGGAAAACATTATGTGCTTTTACTATGGGAGGAAGTGTTAGTCGATAGGCTACAGGTCCCACTCTTTCTAGAACCCTAAAGGGTCCACAATATCGGGGTGCCAACTTGGCACAAGCTCCCATTTTCAGGGAACTCCTTCTGGGCTTAATTCTGATATATACATGGTCTCCCATTTTGAACTCTCTTGGAGTGCTCTTTTGATCAGCATAACTTTTCTGTCGGTTCTGAGCGACCTTCAGATTTTGTTTTATCTGAGTCACTTGTTGTTCCATTTCTTTCAACATGTCGGCTCCAAAATAAATCCTATTTACAGGATTACTCTAGATGACTGGAGTATTACACGGTCTACCATAGAGGACCTCGAAGGGACTCATCTTTAAGGATGCCTGGTAGTCGTTGTTGTAGGCGAATTCTACCAATGGCAGGTAGTCTTCCCATTTTCTGGGTTGATGCATTACATGCATTCTTAAGATATCCTCTAATATCTGATTCACTCTTTCTGTCTGTCTGTCGGTTTGAGGGTGATAGGCGTTGCTAAACAACAATTTGGTCTCTAAACTAGCCATCAGTGATTTCCAAAAATTGGAAATAAATTTTGTCTCTGTCAGACACTATCTCTTTCGGCATACCGTGCAGTCTGAATACCTCTTTCATGAACACCTGGGCGATATATATCACCTTGCAAGTTGATTTGACGGGGATGAAATGAGCAGACTTGCTCAGTTTATCCACCACTACCATAATAGAATCATTGTGTTTGGTTGAAGTTGGCAATCCAGTGATAAAATCCATGGAGATGGTTTCCCATTTCCATTCTGGGATGGGTAAAGGGTGTAATAGTCCTGCTGGATGTCGATGTTCTGCTTTAACCTGTTGGAATTCTATGAATTGGGCCAAATATTTGACTATGTCTTTCTTCAATCCAAGCCAATAAAATTGTTTCCGGGTGGCAGTGATCATCTTCTGGTATCCTGGGTGACCAGTGTATGGTCTTTTATGTAGTTCATCCATAATGAACCTCTTCAAGTCGTCACAATTTTGAATGTACAGTCTATCTCTGTAAGTGAGCAAACCTCCTTCGGTCATCTGGTAGCCTTCATATTTTACTCCAAAGGTTTCTTGCTATAGGTACAAGGTCACAGTCTGAACGAAGGGATCTGTTTCTTGTGCATTTTTTACTCTGTTCTTGACATCTGTCTCGCAGGTACTCACCGCTGCTAGGTGAATTGTTTTCATGCTTCTTCTAAGGGAATCAACCACCCTATTTTCCTTCCCTTTAATGTGTTTGATTTCAAAATCAAATTCGCTAAGGAGGGCCATCCATCTAGATTGTCTAGAATTGAGCTTCGGTTGATCAAACAAATACCGCAATCCACAGTGATCTATCATAAGTACAATTTTTCTTCCCAAGAGGTAATGCCTCCACATTTTTAAGGCATGCACTATGGCATCTAGTTCTAGATCATGAGTCACATAGTTGACTTCATGTTCGTTCAATTTTCGGGATTCATAGCAAATCACACTTCCTTTCTACATAAGGACTCCTCCGAGCCCTTCCTTACAGGCATCTGTGCACACAAGGAAGTCAGCTTCTGGGTCA
>ML776817.1:986110-1046513 GCA_009831015.1 Picea engelmannii
TGAGTTGGCAGTTGTGAAGTCCAATCATTTCTCGACACGTGGCACATTTTTGGCAAGTGGGATGGTGCCACGTGGCCCAGACATGGGCTGCCACATGGCACCGTAATTAATTTGGTTTTGGTTGTTTAAAATTATATGGAGTCCATGGGGATCGAACCCCGAACCTCCCACCATGGTGGAGCGCCTTCACACGGTGTGGGTTACCAATAGCCCACGCGTTAGTTCTTATTATATATATGTGTTTATATTTATTTAAGTTTGTTTATATATGTGTTCATATGCGGAGCACCATATGACCACATCGCGTGCGTGTGTTTCAAACGGATTAAAAGCCCGCATGCGTTTGGACACTTGTCGATTGCCTATTTGTTGAAGCTTAGCCCTTTTATGCGTGGTCACATGACCCATGCGTCCAATGGCTTTGCGGTTAGGGGGCTAGGTTCCCTTACCATTCTACAGTTGCGTGCATTTTGCGGTTATGTGCATGGTGCTAGGTTTAAGCACGGAAAAATGTGGAGAGGCTAGGTTGGACACACAAAGGTGCAATTTGGCGATCCAGAGACAACAAGTTTGAAGAGGAACTTCTAGGAAGCCTATCTTCTTCAATTTTTGGCCAAATCAGGTGCCGAAAAATCCCAACTGGGGGTTTTTGGACGTTCTGAAGCCATTGGAACCATCTATTTGGCATTTTGAACATTGTAAAACACATATTTTATCACTTTGAGCAAATAATATAAAAAATCCATTGGAAGCTGGACCAGGAGATGTAGCCTAAGAGAGGGGTGAACTCCTTTATCATTTGTTGTGTTATGTGTTTACTGTTCACTATATTTGTTGGTTATTATTTGCATCTTGAATGTGTAATTTTCTTTGAAATTTGTGTTTGCAAATTGATCCTTTTGCATAAGCACACTTAAATAAAACTTTGCAAATATTTTCAAGAATACAAGCCTTTATCATTTTCAGATCATGTACCTAGCATTGACCAATACACATTCAGATCAAGATGTTTGGTTGATCAAATTAGGAGAATCCTATCATATAACACCACATAGAGATTGGTTTTGCAAATATGAACTATATGAAGGAGGAGTTGTGTTCTTGGGGGGCAACTCAAAAACCAAAATTGTCGGGCGAGGAAGAGTTCGACTGGTACTACATAATGGGAGGATTCGAACCCTTCCAGGTGTGCTACACATTTCTGGTTTGGTAAGAAACCTGATATATGTCAGCAAGATGAGTGATGCATAAGTTCACACTCTATTTCAAAAGGATTCATGCAATATGGTCAGCGATACGATGGTGTTAATGAAAGGAGTTCAGATTGGAACCCTATACAATTTATTAGGGAGTGTTGACTCAACTAGATGAAAAAACATGATTGTTCCTGAAGTTGAATCGACTTCGAGTCGACTCAAATCAACTTGGGATGATTTGATTCAAACCAACCTGACAAGTCATCATAAAGTCAACCCGACCATGTTATGGCACGAGATGATGGGACGCATTGGAGAAAACATACTTCATTCTATGCATAACAAAGGTATGGTTGAATATTTTCCTAAATGTAATTTAGAATTAAACCTTTGTGAACATTGTATATATGGAAAAAAAAGTCAGGTGAGGTTCCCATCTGGAGTGACAAGGGAAACAAGGATTCTAGAGTTGGTTCATAGTAATCTGTTTGGCCCTACTTCAGTTACTTCACTTGGTGGATCCATGTATTATGTCTCCTTCATAGATGATTTTTCTAGGAGGACATGGATATATTTCTTGAGGAAGAAATCATAGGTTTTCGAGAAATTCAAAGAGTTTAAATCTCTTGTAGAAAACCAAACAGATAAGAATATTAAGGTGTTGAGAACTGACAACGGTGGTGAATTTTGTGGAAAGGAATTTGATCAGTTCTGCAAGCATTATGGCATAGAACTCCAAAATACCAAACCATATACCCCACAAAAAATGGATTTGCTAAGAGAATGAACAAAACATTGATGGACAAGGCAAGGAGCATGTTCAACGGTGTTGGGATTGCACAAGAACTATGGGTAGAGGCAATCAACACTAAAAAATATCTATTGAATATGTCTCTTTCATCAACGCTAGTCGACACGGCTCCACATGCAGTATGGTATAGTAAGAAGCCTTCGGTTTCACATCTCAAAGTATTTGGTTGTGATTCATTTGTTCATGTTCCCAAGGAAAAGAGGAGAAATCTATAAAACAAGGCAATCAAGTTTATTTTCATTGGATAAAAAGAAGGAATGAAAGGATATAATCTATGGGATCCTGCATCAAGGAAAATAATGTATAGTCGAGATGTGGTCTTCAAAGAAGTCAGAAGTAAGTTTGAGCATGAAGAAATTGTTCAAACTGAGAATAATCCAGAGAAAGTGTGGTTTGAAATGAGGAATGAAGAATAAGATCAGATGATTCGACTGAATTAGAAGAAGAGGTGAAACAATTGGCCCCAGTTGTAAGGAGCTCAAAATGAGTAAGAAAACCAATTGAAAGGTAAGTTGACTCAGTAGAGGGGAAAATATGGAAGGACACCATGATCAAAGAGATGGAATCCTTGCATAAGAATGAGACATGGGACTTAGTCAAATTACCTAGTGGAAGAAACCTTGTCGGTAGTAAATGGGAATTCAAGAAGAATATGAATGCAATAGGTCAAGTCAAGAAATTAAAAGCTTGACTTGTAGCGAAAATATATTCCCAAGTCGAAGGAGTCGACTTCGGTGATATTTTTTCCCCCATTGAAAAATTAACTTCCATTAGAGTAATAATGTCTCTGGTTGCAACATTTGATATAGAAATGGAATAGATGGATGTAAATATAACGTTCCTACATGGGGACCTGGAAGAATAAATATACATGAAACAACCTCAAGGATTTGTAGTAAAGGGAAATACATATTTGGTGTGCAAACTGAAAACATCCCTTTATGGTCTAAAGCAATCACCAAGGATGTGGTACCAAAATTTCGACACATACATCCTTAGTTTGGGGTTTGTGATAAGAAAATATGATTACTGCATATATTCCAAAGAAGAAGGTGGGAATTGAATATATGCATCATTGTATGTCGTTGACATGTTGTTGATTGGAAACAACATGAACACAATAAAGGAGGTGAAGAAACAACTATCCTCCAAGTTCGACATGAAGCATCTCAGTGCAACAAAATTCATTCTAGGAATGGATATCAATAGAGATCGAGCAACTAGAAAGGTATGGTTGAACCGAAATAAGTATACTGAAATAGTTTTGAAATGTTTCAACATGCAGGATTGCAAACCTGCAAAGGTGCCAATTCCTGTGGGAGAAAGGCTAACTGCTAAACAGTGTCCAAGGACACATGAGTAAATAGAGGACATGGCACATGTTCCCTATGCAAGTGTTGTTGGTAGTATAATGTATGCAATGGTCTACACTCAACCAGGCATTTCCCATGTAGTGGGAGTGTTGAGATAAATGTCGACACCTGGAAATGAACACTAGACAATTGTCAAGAGAGTACTCAGGTATTTGTGTGGCACAAAAGATTATGCTATATGCTACTAAGGAAAACCTGGAGGTGACAATGAATTAAATTTAGATGGCTTTGTCAACATCAACTTGGCTGGAGATATGGATCGATGAAGGTCGACCAATGGATATGTGTTCCATATTTCAGTGGAGCAATCATTTGGATGAGTAAGTGATAGGTGGTCGTAGCCTTGTCAACAATAGAAGATGAATATATGGTAGCCACTCATGGAAGTAATGAAGTATTATGGCTGCAAAGGTTGTGTTCAAGAATTGGGTTTGAGCAGAAAGCTATGAAGATAAGTTGCATTAGTCAAAGCACAATATTCTTGGCAAAGGACCCAACTTACCATTATAATACTAAGCACATTGATGTACAATTCCATTTCGTGAGAGACATGGTGGAAAGAAACAAGGTGTTGCTAGAGAAATTAGACATGTTGGAAAACATAACAGACTCTTTGACCAAGTCTGTGAGTGTTGTAAAGTTCTCTTGGTGTAGAGAGGCAATGGGCATTGTTTCCTTGGGTTTGTGAATGAGAGTTTAGACATCTCCCGATTTTATCAAAGAAAACAACAAGTGGGAGAATGTTGGGTTGTTATATTGTTTGTAGTGAAAGTATAGTTGAGGTGGATCAACTGAAAGTCAAAGTTGAAGGTTGACAACAAGACGAAGCTCGAGGTGGTTCGACTGGGTAAATTCAAAGTCAAAGGAATCGACAACAATTTGAAGGTCAAGGTGGTTCTACTGATTAAAGTTGAATTAGAAGACATTAACGATAAGTCGAATATGTTAACCAACAATAGGTCAACAGGCGGGAGTGTGGCAACCAACTTAAGACCGAATGAAGGTCGACTGGTAATCTGACTTGGTAGTCGGTTTTAATAGAATCCTGAGATTTGTGGGATTTGTAGCCAATGATCTGCGTGGGTCTGTAACTATCTTTGGGAACCTTTATTTAGGGTTTTTCCTATTGCAAATCCTATAAATAAGGCGTGTTGTAATGTTGTAAAGGCTAATCGCTAATAAACAATTTAAATGTTGTTGGTCATACAAATGTAAGCCGAATTGGATACAAGGTTGTTCTTGTGTAAATAAAAAAGGTATGATGTCGATTGTGTCTTAGGTGTGTGTTGTATCCTTTTCACCGCTTGAATGAGAAAAAGAGGGACACTTGCTAGTCCAGTTGGGTTAGATGAACAGGACAAAAGTTAGTGTATGAATCAAATGACCCAATCACATGAAATAAACAAACAACTAAGCTAATAACAACTAAAGAACTGAAACTAAAATGCATAAGGAAATTAGAACCAAAATCAATCAAACAATTGACCAATATTCATGCCACCAATAGAGAGATTGTATTAGTGGGAAAACACCAAAGAAAAAGGGGGACTTATGGATCCCCTCTTCCTCCAAGGGAGGGATCTTGAGTCCCCTATGTGAGAGCTCTTCTTACAAATGAAAAAATAGAAAGGAAATGGTGAAGAAATCCAAGCTTATTCGCTCAAGAGGTGAGGGGAATAGATTAATGAGATGATGTTAGTATTCTCCAAGAAGGAAAGAGGTTCCTTGTAGGAGAATAGAGGCAACATAACAATACAATGAGATTCTTGAATTCATAGTGCACCCATGGCCTCTTTTTATAGCAGATCTTTGAGACATTATCCAACCGGTCTTTAGTGTCAACAAGGGGCCCTTTAGGGCACCCTTAGATATTTGACCATCCCCCCACTCAGATTCAGCTCGGATTTGAGGGTCAAATCGGCTTGGGAGTTGAACCAGAAGTGGGTGAGGGATCGACAAGAACCATAAATGCGTCGTTCACAGGAGTGCGCAGATTTTATCGTACACAGTCACTCATCGGGCACATGTGCGCTCTTTTGGATTTTTTGGCCTGCGCACGTGCGCGCTCTTCCTACAACATTTTTGCACATGTCAATTTTATAACCAATTGTATAGTTTGTGCCTTTTGGAAATTCTTTTTTAAGGATGCGGGTGAACTAATAGGTGTTTGGAGATGCTGGATTCCTGTAACCATTTATGAATGAAATTTCAGTGATAATAGTGTGGACCAAGGTTAGACATGTAAACTCTTATATTGAATGAATAAGACAACAAGAGAGAAAAATTCTCAAGGAATGTTGGTTTTCCTGTTTTGGCTTTCCAGGGTAAAATCTCTATGTACTGTGTGTTTTCTTTGTCATTTACTTTCTTGTTTAAATATTTCTTTGATCCGGATTTATGAGCGGAACGAAATGAATAACATAATGAATACAATAACACAGAGATAGAGATAAAAACAAAAAATATCTAGTGAACAATAACTTCTATTGAATAAAAAAAATAGGCTGAAACTGTAAAACTGCAGAACTAAAAACAAGTTGCTCGAATGGTGGTAGCTATCTTTGAGAAGAGATGTGGTTGCTACGCACATCCCTTTGATTATAATGATTACAATGAGGCTCCGTAGGAATTTTTAACATTACTCATGAATTCCAAAACCCTAAACATCCAAAAGCCTAACCCTAGGAGATGAAAGGCCAAAATTTATGTGGCCCCCTATGGGTAAGTTGGTACCTCAACTTCCCGGGGTCGTAACTTTTGCATACAGCCTCCGTTTTAGGCGTGTGATAGCCCGTTGGAAAGATATTTTTGAGAAATACACATTATACCTTCAAACTTTGATTTCATCTATAGTTTGACTGTGGCAAGCCAAAAAAACACTATTTAGGGCCCCAAAACGACCCTGGAAGTACAAAAAGATGTACTGACGTGAAAAATTCCAAAATAAGGCAGTTGGATTAGGTGGGAGACCACCAATCTCCACCTTCAAGCTATGTAGGGATTCAAACAACCCTATAATTGTAGAAACCACAATTACAAATCATTACAGAAGAATGTGTTGAACTGAACATTGTCAAGAGGAGCTAGTTGGAATAGGTGGGTGGCCACCAATATCCACCTAGATCATTCCTCCCCCCTTAGGAAGAAATGGTCTCCATTGCATTGAGTGCCCCCATCAAGTGAGGAAATTTATGTTGAATTTGGCTCCAGGTGAGAAACTTGCCTTGGTGCAGGAGTTGCCTTGCCTTGACAACTCGATAAAGATGGATCATCTGTTGGCGAGTGTCCTTAACCTGTGCGTCCACTATTTGATCAGTGGATGCATGTTCCATGTAGTTAGGGTTGAAATATGTTGGTGTAAACTATTTTATGATATATGAGGTATCCAATAATGGTGGAAAATATGGTTGGAGGAGGTCCACATTGAACATTGGGTGCAAGCCAAGGAAGGGGGGAGTGTTGAGCTCAAAATCATTTTCACCCATAGCCTTGGTGATAGTGTATGGCCCATAGTGAAGTGTACAGAGATTTCGATGGGGCCGTGTAAGGCATTATTTTTGTAAATGTAACCAAACCTTGTCTCCCACCTGAAACTTATGCGGTACCTGGTGTTGATCATGGCACTACTTGTGCTTAGAATTGGCTTTCTGCAAAATATCATGGACCTGTTGGCAGATGTGTTGAATCCTCTCAATGAAAATGGTGGATTTGTCGGCCTTAGAATGAACAAGGGAAGAATCTATATGTGTTATTGCAAGAGGTAGTGCAACATCAATGGGACCCAAGGATTGAAATCCTATCCCCACCTGAAAGGGGATATGGTCGGTGGAGCTATAGAGAGCCCTGTTGTAGTTGTGTTGAACATAGGGAAGACTCTCATCCCATGTACATGGATTCTTAGAGTTATGCATTCCTAGGATGTGCAAAATCATCTGATTGACGACCTCTGTTTAGCCATCAGTTTGAGGTTGGAAGGAAATGAATGTAGTGAGCTTGGTGTCCAACAATGACCAGAGACTCGAACAAAATATGTTGAGAAACATGTTGTCCCGATCGAAGATGATGGTCTGCGGTATCCCAAAATGGACCCGCACTCGTTCGAAGAAGAACTTGGCAGTATATACTACTATGATGCTCTTCTTGTAGGATGTGACAATGGCCATCTTTGAAAACTGATCAACCACCAAAAATACACAATCATTTATGTGCTTAGTGGATGGAAGGCCATACATGTAATCCATCGATATGGATTCCCAAGACCTATCGGGAGTAGGAAGAGTGGTGTATAAGCCTTGCTTCTTGATGGTTGACTTGGCAATGGCACAGACAGTACAAGATTTGATATACTTGTTGACGTCATGTTGAAGTTTTGACTAATAAAAATGTTTCTGTAGAATGACCTATGTTTTCTCCATACCAAAATGTCCTACCATCCGACTTTAGTGAGCCTCCCAAATCATCTTTGCATGCTCTCTTGTAGGAACATAGAAATGGCCCAGATAGCATAATATTCCATCATGAATGTGAAAATCAGTGACATTCACACCTGTACCCAAGAGATGATAGGTGGTGGTGAAGCCAGGATCTCGCTGATAAAGTTGGGGCCACTTAGATTCTTTATGCCCATAGGAATGGAGCATGGTGGTGAGTGCAGCCACGGGATGTTGACTGAGGTGGTCAATGACACGATTTGTGCTCCCTGTCTTATACTTGATGTTGACATGGAACTGCTGCAGGTAGGTGGACCATTTTTTATGGCGATCATTCTGCAACTTCCCTTGTGTCTGTATGAGCTGTAGAGGCTTATGATTAGTGTGGATGATTGTCTCCTTTCCTATAATGTAATGTTTCCATTGATGACGAGATTTCACAATGAAATACATTTCCTTGTCACAGGTGGGTATTTTTGGACTATATCTGAGAGTGTCTCATGATGGTATGCTATTGAATGAACATGTTGAGTGATAATTGTGCCTACAACATAGTTGTATGCATCGATCTCAATATAGAATGTTTGTTGCAGATCAAGTAAGGAGAGTACTGGAGCTCCCAACATGAACCATTGATAGAATTTAGCAAGTCCCAAGAAGCTTCGAAGATCGGTTAGTGCGGTCAGGGATGGCCAGTCACAGATGACTTGGATCTTAGCTAGATCCACATGTACCCCATGCCCATAAACAATGTAGCCTAAGTATTGGATCATGTTCATGCCAAAGGAGCATTTTTCCAAGTTGGCATATAGCTTGTGTTGCCATAGAGTTCTCAAAACCTGTTGAATATATTGCATGTGCTCCTCCCAAGTTCTGTTGAAGATGAGGATGTCATCCAAATATACCACCACAAAAGAGTTGGTGAAGGGTCTCAATACATCGTCCATCAACCTCATGAAATTAGTTGGTGCATTTTGTTGAAAAGTCAACAAGAAACATGTGTCTAATTTACTTTTCCCTCAATTAAATTAGACAATAATTATTAATCTATTATCTCATTCATAACTAAGTGAATTGGATTTGCAACATAATTATAAGTGTAGTTAAGTGAGTTAATATGAGTTGTACTAGTTGTAACTAAACATGCACTAGTGAGAGTTCAGTTAATAAGTGAACTCACATGCAACTGAAGATTCTCCACAGTTAACTACATGCATGTCAGATCCAGTGGAGACCCAGTTGAGATAACAGGTGAAAGGGACAGTTTGGATATCAGTTGTAATTTGATCACACATGCAGTGGATATGCTTATGAGCATGTGCAAACTAGGCAATTGAAAATTCGATTATGAGAATTCGAATTTCAGAGATTGTGCAGAGGAGGCAAGCTGTCTGGACACAGGAATTGGCACATGTATTTGTTGATTTGTGTATGACAGTGTGAGATGATTGTATTGTACTGAGAGCTCTTGGATTAGAGTTTTGTATTAGATTGTTTCATGATTCATGATATACATAATATATGATAGTGGGGTTTTTAGCTTTACGCTTTCTCGAAAAAACTTCTGTGTTATGTGTTCTTGATATTTCACTTTGTGATTGTGGTTGTGATCGTGGTTTAATTTTCCACAAGAATAATAGTAGAAGTGATTCTGTATTTAACAGTGGCTTAATTGTTAGATCAGGAGAATCGCAGGAAATACTTAATTTGTATTGAAATTTCTACATGGTAAAAAATCCACGAAGGACACGGAGTCACGAAAGTGAGGTGCGAACATTATTTCATTCTCGTAGGTCCCGTATCTAGCAGGGTGCGAACCCTAGTATTGAAAACTACACTCATTTTCAGGAACAGTGATTCTCGCACACTACTCAAAGGCAGGGTACGAACTTCTTAAGCATTCTCATAGGCTACAGTGAAGCAGGGTGTGAACTTCCCTCACCCTACAGTGAAGCAGGGTGCGAACTTCCCAGGCAAGTTCACAGGCTACACACAGGCAGGGTGCGAACTTCCCTCAGGCTACTCTAAGGTGGGGTGCGAACTTCCCAGGGAAGAGGGATTGCAGGAATTGAGTTTTGGGTTGGATAACATTCGAATTTGCAAGATTTTCTTGGTGCGACACTTGATTCAAGATCGAAAATGTCTTTCAATGGCTTGAGGTTGGAGTATGCACTCGAGAGAAGCTATAACTACATTTCTTGGAAGGACAGGATGGAAGCAGTGCTCGAAGACAATGGCTTGAAGGGTTACATTAACAACAATGTTCCTAATCCGGATGCGACAGACACTGCAAATCTTGATGCATGGAAAAAGAAAGTGGTGAAGGCGAGGAGGATTTTGTTGGAGGGAGTACGAGACCACATTGTCTCAAGCCTCCATGGTAAAACCACACCACATGCAATGTGGAAGGTTTTGACGGATTTGTTCCAAAACAATAACGACCATAGGAAATTGGCGCTCAAAGATAAACTTAGGAAGATCAAGATGGAGAAAGGTGACACCATTCCAAAATATCTCTCGAAGTTTGTCCAATGTTGGGATGAGCTTGGAAGTGTGGGAATAACAGTTGTTTCTGATGATTTGGTGAGCTTGGCGCTCCTAGGGATTCCTAAGAGTTGGCACAGTTATCAAGACTCTGTCAATGGAAGGGAAAAATTGTTGGATTGGGAATGACTATGGTTGGATCTAGTGCAAGAGGAGTTCAGGCGGAACACCAGATATGGATCTTCATCAAAGTGTGATGATGAAGAGGATTGTGCCTTGAATGCCAAGGCAAGGAAAGGGAAAGGGAATAAATTCCATCCAAAATCTGAGTCTAAAGTCAAGAAGCTAGATTTTTCCAAAGTGAAGTGTTTTCACTATCACGAACATGGGCATCTTGCTACTAACTATCCATAGAAGAAGAAGAAAAAGACGGTTGTTGGATCTGCAACTAGTGAGGCTCTTGTCTCACAATTTGAGATTGATTTCTCTTTGATCGCATGCATGGCTTCAAGTGCATCGGGATTGGTGTGGTATTTGGATAGTGGAGCTTCATTCCACATGATGAGAGATAAAGAGTCTTTCATTGACTTGGAGGAGAAAGATCTCAGAATGCATATAGAGATTGGCGATGATGGATGATACATTGCAAATGGTATTGGTACCATTACCTTTCAGAGGGAGTCAGGTAAACCATTTCAATTGAAAAATGTTATGAATGTTCTAGGTCTGAAGAAAAACTTGGTCTCAATCGCAATGTTGGAGGACAGAGGCTATGATGTTGTTTTTAGCAGTGGTAAAGCCTACCTGCGACATAAAGAAACGGGTCAAGTCAAGAAGATAGGGATTCAAGTTAAGAATCTCTACATGCTGGAGGTATATGGCTGCAGTGCCATGATAGGCAAGGCAAAAAAATTGGTGAGTCGGGATGAGGGCGAATTATGGCACA
This sequence comes from Picea engelmannii, assembly GCA_009831015.1. Taxonomy (NCBI): domain Eukaryota; kingdom Viridiplantae; phylum Streptophyta; class Pinopsida; order Pinales; family Pinaceae; genus Picea; species Picea engelmannii. Next base: position 997,351 of record ML776817.1, read on the forward strand.
TGAGATTGGGCCATCTTCATCATGGAGCCTTGAATATCATGCATCAAATATCTACTGGACTTCCAATGGGAACACTTGCTCAGTTAGATTAGTGCAAGGGGTGCACCCTGGGGAAGTATGTAAATTCCACCTTTCATGAAAAGGAGAACCATGCTTCGGTGATCCTGGAGAGAATTCACACAGACGTGTGTGGACCATTCTCGGTTGCTTCAACAACAAAACATAGGTATTATGTTATTTTTGTTGATGATTTTTCTCGTAAATGATGGATATTCTTCATGCAGAAGAAGGATCAAACATTCCCAAAGTTCTGTGAGTTTAAAGAATTGGTGGAGAAAGAGTTGGGGAAGCAAGTGAAGGCTCTAAGGAGCGATAATGGTGGAGAATAAATCTCTAACGAATTCAAAGAATTCTGCAACAGAGAAGGAATTCGAAGAGAAATCATAGCACCTCATAACCCACAGCAAAATGGGGTCGCAGAGAGAAAGAACAGAACGATCGTGGGTGCAGCACGAGTGATGTTGCATGATCAGGGCCTACCAATGCATTTGTGGGAAAAAGCATGCAATACTGTGATTTATGTGCAGAACCGTTGTCCTCATAGAGTACTTGGCATGAGTAGACCTGAAGAAGATTTTACTGGTAAGAAACCTAATATTTCTCATTTTAAAATTTTTGTCTCATCTGTTTATGTGCATGTGACTAAGGATTCCAGGAAGAAGTTGGAACCGACTACTGAAGTTGGGATATTTGTGGGGTACATAGAAACACCCCATAATTATTGTGTGTATTTTCCGAATAGTAAGATGACTGTTATGTGACGGGATATAAAATTCGATGAGGGGAAAGCCATGCGGTTGTCGCTTGAGAGGGAGCTAGAGTTACATGCAGAAGAGGAACTACTGGTTCCCAAGGATGAGTCTCAAGATGTGGATCAGCCACATGAGGAGGTTCATGGAGTGGAGGAAACCACTCAAGCAGATCCATCCATCAAAAATGGTAGAAAGCGCACCATGGAAGCTGACAGATTGAGACTAGATGCCTCATAGAATGTAGGAGCCCCTACTTCACATCGCATATAGAGACAGTCTCCTGATCGATTTGTTGGATACATGGCTCTCATGAGCAAATGTATTGTGACTGAACCATATTCCTTTCAGGAAGCAGTGCAGGGCCCCACTTGGGTTGATGCTATGGTAGAGGAGTATGACTCCATTGTCAAAAATAGTGCATGGGAAATTGTCCCAAGACCGATTGATAAATCAGTGGTAGGTTTGAGATGGATCTACAAGGTAAAGCAAGCTACTGATGGGAGTGTGGAGAAATACAAGGCCAGGTTTGTGGCCCGAGGCTTCTCACAGATCGAGGGGATAGATTATGATGAGACCTTTGCACCTATCGCAAGGTACTCTTCCATAAGATCCATCCTTGCACTCTCAGCACAAATGGGCTAGCGCATTCATCAGATGGATGTAAAAACTGCATTCCTCAATGGGATCATTGAGGAATAAGTGTACATTGAACAACCATAAGGTTTTGAGACCTTTGACAGAGAGTCGCATGTGTGTAGACTCAAGAGAGAACTATATGGGTTGAAGCAAGCACCCCGTGCTTGGTACACTCAGATAGACAACTATTTCACTGGATTGGGCTTCACCAAAAGTGAAGCAAATGCAAACCTATACCAAATTGTGGTGGAGGGTAAGATTTTGATCATTGTGGTTTATGTTGATGATTTAATACTAATTGGTGATGAGTAGCTAATACACTCATGCAAGGATGACCTTGCAAAGGAGTTCGAGATGAAGGATTTGGGCCTTCTTCATTATTTCCTTGGTTTGGAAATATGGCAGTGAGATGGTGAACTTTTTGTGTCTCAAGGAAAGTATGCGAGAGAGATACTGGGTAAGTTTCACATGGAGGGCTACAAACCCATGGATACTCCTCTTCCAAGAAACTGGAGGAAAGAGGATGCTACTTCTGGAGAAGTAGTGGATGCTATTGTCTATCAACATTTAGTGGGTTCGTTAATGTATTTAGTGAACACGAGACCGAACATTTTCTATGTGGTTAGCCAGCTAAGTCAAGTGATGGTTAAGCCTACCAAACTCTTTTGGAAGGCGGGTAAGCATGTCCTGAGATATCTGAAGGGCACATCTGAGTATGCATTATGGTACAGATAGATGGATGAGGTGAAGTTGCATGGCTTCATGGATGCATATTGGATCACATCAAGGGGGATCTTTAGTATCCTATCTACAGTTGTTTCTTGGTACAACAAGAAACAAAGATCCGTGGCACTTAGTTCAGCGGAAGCAGAATACATGGAAGCGAGCCAAGCTGCATGTGAGGCTATCTGGATGAGGAAGATCTTGGTTGGTTTGTTTGGTTCTCATTTAGATCCAACAATGATTTATTGTGATAATCATAGTTGCATTAAACTCTCGATTAATCATGTGTTTCATGAAATATCTAAGCATATAGATATCTGGTATCATCATATCAGAGATTTTGTGCAGTGGAAGATCATGTTGCTTCAATACATTCCTACAGAAGATCAAGATGCAGACATTCTGAAGAAGGCGCTCACCAGGAGAAAATTCGAATATCATAGAGACAAGATTGGGGTAAAGGATAATCCCTTTCTTGTTGAGAGGGAGTGTTGAAAAGTCAACAAGAAACATGTGTCTAATTTACTTTTCCCTTACTTAAATTAGACAACAAATATTAATCTATTATCTCATTCATAACTGAGTGAGTTGGATTTTTAATAGAATTATAAGTGTAGTTAAGTGAGTTAATATAAGTTGTACTAGTTGTAACTAAACATGCACTAGTGAGAGTTCAGTTAATAAGTGAACTCACATGCAACTGAAGATTCTCCACGGTTAACTACATGCATGTCAGATCCAATGGAGACCCAGTTGAGATAACAGGTGAAAGGGACAGTTTGGCTATCATTTGTGATTTGATCACACATGCAGTGGATATTCTTATGAGAATGTGCAAACTAGGCAATTGAATATTCGATTGTGAGAATTCAAATTGCAGAGATTGTGTAGAGGAGGCAAGTTGTCTGGACACAGGAATTGGCACATGTATTTGTTGATATGTGTATGACAGTGTGAGACGATTGTATTGTACTGAGAGCTCTTGGATTAGAGTTTTGTATGAGATTGTTTCATGATTCATGATATACATAATATATGATAGTGGGGTTTTTAGCTTTACGCTTTCCCGAAAAAACTTCTGTGTTATGTGTTCTTGATATTTCACTTTGTGATTGTGGTTGTGATCATGGTTTAATTTTCCACAAGAATAATAGTAGAAGCGATTATGTATTTAACAATGGCGTAATTGTTAGATCAGGAGAATCGCAGGAAATACTTAATTTGTATTGAAATTTCTACACATTTTTTAAGCCAAAGGGAATGAACAACCATTTGAAGAGACCATCTTTAGATTTGAAATTTGTCTTCCATACATCAATTGGTTCGATTGGAACCTGGTGGTAGCCAGAATTTAGCTCAATCTTGTTGAAGAACTTTTCCCCCTTGAATTGTTCAAGAAGGTCATCAATTCGAGGAATTGGGTACCAGTTCCTAACTGTGATTTTGTTTAATTCTCTGTAATCAATGGAGAAACACCACGTCCCATATTTATTTTGCACCAGTACAATTGAGATTTCGCAAGGGGAGGAGTTGGTTTTGATGTGCCCCTTTTGAAGAAACTCTTGAATCTGACGCTTGATTTCATCATTTTCCATCAGCGAGTGATGATAGAATGGTCCATTAGGAAGAGGCGCATCGGGGATTAGATCAATTGGATTCTTGATTTGGCAGTGCGTCAATACCCCAATGGGCGAGGAGAATATGTCTCTGTACTCTTCCATGATATCGTCCACTTGCTTCTACTGCAAAGAGAGGCTCTGTGTAGAGGCCATGGATGTGGCGACTACCTTCTGCTTACTATGGGAATGAATGACAAAGAAGATGAACTTCCTAGTCTGTGAAATGACCTTACTTCATTTCTTAACAAAGATTAAAGAAATAGCGGTAGGCAACGCTACCTTCGGTATCGTGTACAATTGTCTACCCAAAGTAATAACAACACTACGAGGTATAGACCCATACACAACATGTCTCTTCCACAAATATGGTTGTCCTAAAATAAAATAACAAAATTCAAGTGGATAAATATCACACAATACCTCGTCTTTGAAGGGCTTGATGTTGTAGGGAAGACGACATTGTTTGTCGATGCAAATATCTCTTCCTTGTCGAAGCCAGCCGATGGTGTAGGGATGCGGGTGCGGTGTCATAGGCAGGTCCAACTACTTGACGACCTCTACTAAGATCAAGTTCTTCTGACTTCTACCATCAACAATGAAATGAAGCTTATTCCCCTTTACCCACATATGTGAGTGAACGAGGCGTCCCCCTTCCTATGGTTCTTTTGGTTCACTTGGATGGACTTTGGTGGTGGTGACAATGGCACTGGGTTTGGCATCGATAATTCACTTCCCTCCTTATAGATTTTATTCAGATTCACAATCTTCATTTGACTCAAAATATTTCATCTCTACCACCAGTGACTTCTTGGAGTGGCATTATTCGGTGTTGTGCCAAGGGATTTTATGGTATTCACACCATTTTCCCATGTCCTTCTTCGGCTTCTCATTACCCTTCTTGTGTGCATCTTGGACTGGTTGTCTTGAGAGTGGCCATATTTGCTCTGTCCCTTGTTTTATGGGTTGGGCTTGCCTTTTCCCAGCTTCGATTGTGAGGAGTTTGCAGATACAAACTCTTTCCTCTTCTATTTAAATTTCTGCTCGATCTTGACAACATATCTATAAGACGCACCTAATGATGCGATGTCCAAAAAATCCATTTCTGTTTGAATCTATCTATGTAGACAACCACAATATTTGAGCACCAGATGTCTTTGAGAGTCATTGATACCCAATTTGGTGCGGAGGGTATGGAAAATATTGGTGAAATCTGGTATTGTCTAGTCCCTTTCCTAACACAACATGGTCCATCTTATGTACTAGTCCTCATAGCTTCCAACAGGGTAGTACTTTTCTTTAATGGAATCCCTGAAGGAATCCCATGTGGGGGTGATCGTAAATATTTCATATTCCTCTATGGCCCTTTGTGCAGATTAAGTATTCTACCAGTCCTTAACATGGGGGATGACTTTGAGGAGTGCAAAAGTAACTTGTTTTCCTGTCGAAAAAATTGTGGACCGAAAAATACCCTTCGAGCAGATTCAACCATTTATCTACAACATCCACATATATGAGTCCTTAAAATAATGGAATATCAAAATTTAATTGTACCTTGAAGGGGGTTGCATGGCCTATTAACTAAGATGTGTCTCCCGTGGGCAGCCGCAGAAGGATATTTTCAATTTTTTCCATCAGTTTGTTACTTTGTCATGCAAGGGCTTCCTCGAGAAACATTTTAAAAGGATCTCCTTCTCCATCATCTTTATTTTCGTCACCCATGGGTTGTTTTTGGTCTCAGAGCGGTCGATCTTGCAAAGGCTCGACTGGTTCGAGTCCCAACTTCTTGTACCCATATCTTGTTGGGGACATGCACGAAGAAAAATAAATGAAGAGAAGACCGCTCTAATACCACTGACTTGGATTTATGAGAGAAATGAAATGAATAAAATATTGAATACAATAACACAGATATATAGAGAACAACAATAGATATCCAATGAACAATAACTTCTATTGAATAAATAAAATAGGTTGAAACTGTAAAACTGCATAACTGAAAATAACTTGTTCGAATGGTGGTAGCTATCTCTGAGAAGAGATGTGGTTGCTACGTGCATCTCTCTGAGAAGAATTATAACAATGAGTCTCCAGAGGCCTTTTTAATATTACTCATGAATTTCAAAAACCTAGACATCCAAAAACCTAACTCTAGGAGATGAAACGCCAAAAGTTATGTGGGCTCCAATGGGTAAGTTGGTACCTCAAGTTCCTGGGGTCGTAACTTTTGCATACGACCTCTGTTTTAGGCGCGTGATAGCCTGTTGGAAAGGTATTTTTGATAAATACACATTATGCCATAAAAATATAACTCCATCTATAGTTTTACTGTGGCAAGCCAGAAAAACACTGTTTAGGGCCCCAAAACGTCATTGGAAGTACATAAAGATGTACTGACATGAAAACTTCCAAAATACACTAGTTGGATTAGGTGGGAGGCCACCAATATCCACCTAGAAGTTGTGTAGGGATTCAAGATGAAGTTGTGTAGGGATTCAAACAACCCTGGAAGTGTAGAACCCACAATTACAAAGAATTACAAAAGAGCGTGTTGAACTAAACACTGTCAAGAGGAGCCAGTTGGAATAGGTGGGGGGCCACCAATATCCACCTGGATCATTCTTCCTCTCTTCTACTAGGTTTAGCGTGGAAGTGTTCCTCATTTCCTAAAACTTGTAAGGTTGAAGATTCTAAGTGGTGGAATAACTTTGATGAAGATACTAGAATCTACTCCACATGTAAAAAATTAAAGGACTCTTCTCATATAAATGGATCAAGGATTAAAAAATGGAGGAGATGCATAGAATTCAAGGGGAATTAAAGGAATAAAAAGAAAATGTCTCCAAATTGCAAAAGGATCATGAATATCTAAGAAAATATATTGCAAATAAAAATGATGAGTTCGCTAAGATACAATCCCTTAATGAATCAGTCATTAAGGATGTTAAGAATTTAAATAATTTAAGAGTAGAAAAGAAAAGAAAGATGAATAGATATGTAGATTACGAAACCATAATAAAAAAATTATGGATGAGATGAAGAGATTGAAATAATAAAATAAGAATTATCAAAATCAAGAAGAAACTAAGATCTTTGATGAATAATATACCAAAAGAATTGAAGAGGAAATTTACGAGAAGGTTGAGGAATCCCTAAATATTGATGAGGTAAAATCAGAAATGAAATCTAGAATGGAAGAAGGATGTCAAAATTTGATAAATGAGGTGAGACTGCAACTTCAAAAGGAGAAATAAGACAAGATTCAAGAAGGTCACCAGAAGATACTTGAAGAATTTGAACTTAATCTAGAGGATGCACATGCCAAATATGATGGTATTATCTCTATGGATAGAGTAATCAAAGACAAAGCAAAGAGGATAGAGGATGCAATTTTGACTGAAATGAAGATAGATGAAATGCATGTGCAGAGTGAAGGAAAACAATCAAATGTGAAACCATATTGACACCGTCATTACCGGGAAATATTTCAAGGAAGACAAGAAGGTCGATATCAAAATTATCAAGGAATAAGATGTAATACTTGTCAATATTCATGGAACAAGGCATCACAAAACTACTCTTCAAAAATCTATTATTAGAGACCAACAACCATTTCAAATTGAAGAAGTTACAACAACAATATATGGAATCAAAGGAAATAAAATTATGCAACTACTAGCCACCAAGGATTAAGACTCAAAATAACTGATTTTGGATGGATGGATCATCATGAATGGAATGAATAAAGAAGGAACATAAGAAAATCATATTACTTGTTTTCATCACATGTGAATCCTTTATTTGCAATACTGTGAGGACAATTTTTTTTAAGGAGGGTACTATGTTATGACCCAAGGGGAGCATATATAGGGATAAATGTATATGATATGACCCCAAGGGGAGGCATATATGGGGCCAAATGTACATGTAATGTGTAAATATACATGTAATAGGGTAGGATTAATAGTAAAGGAGCCTCATGTGTAGTGTGTGAATATGTATATATAGAGATCATGTATTGATCCATATTTAGGAGCGGAAGTGACTGATTAACATATTGAATACAATAAACACAGAGATATGAAGAATAACACATATATACAATGAAAAATATCTTCTATTGATTAATGAAATAGGTTGAAACTGTAAAACTGTAGAACTGAAACACTTGCTCGAATGGTGGTAGTTATCTCTGAGAAGAGATGTGCCTGCTATGCGCATTCGTCTGAGAAGAATGAATTACAATGAGGCTCTAGATGCCTTTTTTATATTACTCATGAATTCCAAAACCCTAGACATCCAAAAACCTAACCCTAGGAGGTGAAACGTCAAAATTCATGTGGGCCCCTATGGGTAAGTTGGTACCTCAACTTCCCGAGGTTGTAACTTTTGCATACGACCTCTGTTTTAGGCATGTGATAGCCCGTTGGAAAGGTATTTTAGAGAAATACACATTCCACCATCAAACTCTAATTTCATCTATAGTTTGAATGTGGCAAGCCAAAAAAAAAATGTTTAGGCCTCCAAAAAAACACTGGAAGTACAACAAGATGTGCTCACATGAAAACATACAAAATAAGCCAGTTGGATTAGGTGAAAGGCCACCAATATCCACCCGGAAGCTGTGTAGGGCTTCAGATAGCCCCAGAAGTGTAGAAACCACAATTACCAATAAGTACAAAAGAACGTGTTGAACTAAAAATGGACAAGAGGAGATGATTGGAATAGGTGGGTGGCTACCAATAGCCAACTAGATCAATCCTACCCCGTTAGGAAGCAATGGTATCCAGTGCGTTGAGTTCCCACATCAGGTGAGGAAACTTCTGCTGGATTTGGCCCTGGGTGAGCCACTTTCCTTGGATCCTCTGTCGACGAGTGCCCTTACCTGTGTGTCCACTATCTGATCAGTGGATGTTTGTTCCATCCAGTCAAGGTTGAGCTCTGTGGGTATCAATTGTTCTGTGATTTCTGAGGTGTTCAATAATGGTGGAAAATATGGTCGAAGGAGGTCCACATTGAACACTGGGTGCAGGGAAAGAAATGGTGGAGTGTTGAGCTCAAAAAAATTTCCACCCACAACCTTGGTGATAGTGTAAGGCCCATAGTGAAGTGGGCAGAGATTTCGATGGGGCCCTATGAGACGCTTCTTCTGTAAATGTAACCATAATTTGTTGCGAACCTGAAAATGGTGTGGTACCATGTGTTGATCATGGCATTTCTTGTAATTAGCATTAGATTTCTACAAAATACCTTGGACCTATTGGCGAATGTGTTGAATCCGCTCAATGAATCTAGTGGCATTGTCGATCGTAGACTGATAATGGGAAGAGTGTGTCTATGTGGTGTAAAGACGAAGTGCAACATCAATGGGTCCCAAGGGTTGGAATCCTAGCCCCACCTGAAATGGGGTATGGTCAGTGGAGCTATGGAGAGCCCTATTGTAACTGTGTTGAACATAGAGGAGACTCTCATCCCATGTATGTGGATGCTTAGATTTTTACATGCGCAAGATGTGCACAATCATATGATTGACGACCTGTGTTTGGCCGTTTGTTTGGGGGTGGAAAGTAGTGGATTTTGTGAGCTTGGTGTCCAACAATGACCAAAGACTCAACCAAAATGTGTCAAGGAACTTGTTTTCCCGGTCAAATATGATGGTCTGTGGTATCCCAAAGTGGACCCACACTCATTCAGAGAAGAGCTTGGCAATATCTTCCATTGTGATATTCTTCTTATAGGCTATGAGTATGGCATCTTCAAAAAATGATCAACGACCACAAATACATAGTCATTTCCTTTCTTGGTGGATGGAAGGCCAGACATGTAATCCATTGAGATGGATTCCCAAGGCTTCTCGGGAGTAGGAAGAGGGGTGTATAAGACTTTCTTCTTGATGGTTGGCTTAGCAATGACATAGGAAGTGCAAGATTTGATATACTTGTTGATGTCCTATCGAAGTTTTGGACAATAAAAAAATTTCTGAAGAACGATCATCGTTTTCTTCACGACAAAATGTCATGTCATCCGACTATAGTGGTATTCCCAAATTAGCTTTACACGCTCGCTTGTAGGAACACATAGATGGACCAGGTGGCATAATAGTTCATCCCGAATGTGATTGAGACAGTCAGTGACATGATTTGAGATACCTGTCTTATACTTGATGTTGAGATGGAACTGCTACAAGTAGGTGGACCACTTCTGATGGCGGTCATTCTACAATTTCCCCTGTGTTTGTATGAACTTCAGAGGCTTGTTATCAATGTGTATGATCGTCTCCTTTCCTAGAATGTAATTTTTCCATTGAAGACGGGCTTTTACAATGGAATACATTTCCTTGTCATAGGTGGGGTATTTCCGGATAGTATCTGAGAGTGTCTCACTATGGTATACCACTGGATGACCGTGTTGAGTGAGAACTGCACCCACAACATAGTCAGATGCATCAGTCTCAATCTCGAATGGTTGTTGTAGATTTGGTAAGGAGAGTACTGGAGGTGATCACAAGCGATTCTTTAGATCATCGAATGCTTGTTGTTGTTCCTTCCCCCACATGAACTTGGCCCTTCCACCGCCCTTGGTCACCTGGCTGAGATCCCATGCAATATGGGAGAATCCCAACACGAACCATCGGTAGAAGTTGGCTAGTCCCAAGAAGCTACGAAGCTCGGTCAATGTGGTTGGGGTTGGCTAGTCATGGATGACTTTGATCTTAGTTGGATCAACATGTACCCCATGCTCATCAACAATGTAGCCCAAGTATTGGACCCTATTCATGCCAAAAGAGAATTTTTCCAAGTTGGCATATAGCTTGTGTTGCTGCAAAGTGCTCAAAACTTGTTGAATATGTCGCATGTGCTCCTCCCACATTCTGTTGAAGATGAGGATGTCATCTAAATATACCACCACAAAGGAGTTGGTGAAGGGTCTCAATACATCATCCATCAACCTCATGAAAGTGGTTGGTGCATTTGTTAAGCCAAAGGGCATGACTAGCCATTCGAAGAGACCTTCTTTAGATTTGAAGGTTGTCTTCCATATATCAATTGGCTCGATGGGAACCTRGTGGTAGCCATAATTTAGGTCAATCTTGYTGAAGAACTTTCCCCCCTTGAGTTGGTCAAGAAGTTCATCAATTCTGGGAATGGGGTACSAGTTCCTGACTATGATATTTTTTAAGGCTCTGTAATCAATGCAGAGTCTCCAAGTCTCRTCCTTCTTCTGCACCAGTACAATCGAGCTTCTGTAAGGGGAGGAGTTGGGTCTGATATGCCCCTTTTGAATAAGCTCTTGGATCTGACGCATGATTTCACCAATTTCCAGCAGCGAGTGTCGATAGAATTGTCCATTAGGTAGAGGTGCATCGTGGGTCAGATCAATTGGATGCTTGACTTGGCAGTGTGTCGGTACCCCTATAGGTGAGGAGAAGATGTCTCTGTATTCTTCCATGATCATGTCCACTTGCTTATGTTGCAAAGAGAGGCTCTATGTAGAGGCCATAGATGTGAGACGACCTTCTGCTTACTGTGAGCACAGATCACAAAGAAGATGAACTTCTCGGTCTACGAAATGACCTTACTACATTTCTTAGCAAAGATTAAAGAAATAGCAGTAGGTGGCGCTACCTATGGTATCCTTTACAATTGTCTACCCAAACTAATAATAACATTGTGGGGTCTAGAATCATACACAACATGACGCTTCCAAAAATATGGTTGTCCTAAAAGAACATCACAAACTTCAAGGGGAGCAATGTCACACAGTACCTCATCTTTGAAAGGCTTGATGCCATAGGGCCAATGACACTGTTGGCTGACACATAGATCTCTTCCATGGTGAATCCAACCGATGGTGTAGGGATGTGGGTGTGGTGTCGTTGGCAGGTCCACCTTCTTGACAACCTCTGCTCAAATCAAGTTCTTCTGACTACCGCTATCGACAATGAAGTGAAGCAAAAGCCCCTTTACCCACATCTACGAGTGAAAGAGTCATTCCCCTTCCTCTGGTTCTTCTATTTCGCTTAGCTAAAATTTGGTGGTAGAGATAGTGGCACTAGGTTCAACATCCATAACTCGCGTCCCTCCTTTAGGATTTGATTTGGAATCAGAATCAAACTCTGACTCGAAATCCTTCAGTTCAACCATGAGTGACTGCTTAGAGAAACATTATTTGGTTGTGTGCCAAGGGATTTTATGGTACTCACACCATTTTCCCGTGTCCTTCTTCGTCTTCTCATTGCCATTCTTGTGTTGTGGCTTGCCCTGGTTGTATTGAGGGTGACCATCTCGACTTGGTCCCTTGCTGTGTGGGTTGGGGCCACCTTTTCCCTAATTTAGCTGTGAGGGGTTTGTGGATCCAAATTCTCACCTTTTTCTACTTAAATTTATGCTCGATCTTGACAACGTAACTATAAGGTGTGCCCAATGAGGCGATGTCTAGAAACTCCATTTCTTTTTTAATGTATTTATGAAAACAACAGTGGTATTTGAGAACTACATAACGCTCCGAGACTTTGATACCCAATTTGGTGCATAGTGTATGGAAGATATTGGTGAAATCTGGTACTGTCTCGTCCCTTTCTTGACGCATCTGGTGTACTCGTCCTCATAGCTTCCAACAGGGTAGTATTGTTCTTTAATGGCATCTCGAAAGGAATCCCATGTAGGGGCCACCACAAACATTGTAGATTCATTTATGACCCTTTTCTCAGAGTAAGTATCCCACCATCCTTTAACATGGGGAACAACCTTGAGGAGTGAAAAAGTGATATTTTCCCTATCGGAAAAATTGTGAACCGAAAAATACCCTTCGAGCAGATTCAACCATTTATCTACAACATCTGCATCTATTAGTCCTTCAAATAATGGAATATCAAAATTTACCTGTACCTTGAAGGGGGTTGCATGGCCGCTTAATGAAGATGCTTCTCCTGTGGGCAGTCCTCGAATGATTTGCGTGAAGTTGTCCATCATTTCGTTCCTTTTTTGCAAGAGGGATTCCTCGAGCAACATTTTAATAGGATCTCCTACTCCTTCATATTTCTTTTCGTCTCCCATGGGTTGTTGTCGGGCTCAGCGTGACCGATATTGCAATGGCTCGATTGGCTATAGTCCCAAATTCTTGTACCCAGATCTTGTTGGGGACATGCATGAAGAAAAATAAATGAAGAGCAAACCGCTCTGATACCACTGATCCAGATTTAGGAGTAGAAAGAATTGATTAACATACTGAATACAATAAACACGGAGATATGAAGAATAACATATATATCTAGTGAACAATATCTTCTATTGAATAATGAAATAGGATGAAACTGTAAAAATGCAAAACTAAAACACTTGCTCGAATGGTGGTAGCTATCTCTGAGAAGAGATGTGGCTGCTACGCGCATCCATCTGAGTAGAATGAATTACAATGAGGCTCGAGAGGATTTTTTGATATTACTCATGAATGAAAAAACCCTAGACATCCAAAAACCTAACCCTAGGAGGTGAAACGTCAAAATTTATGTGGGCCCCTATGGATAAGTTGGTACCTCAACTTCCCAGAGTCGTAACTTTTTCATACGAACTCTATTTTAGGCGTGTGATAGCCCATTGGAAAGGCATTTCAAAGAAATACACATTATCTTGTCAAACTCTGACTTCGTCTACAATTTGACTTTGACAAGCCAAAAAAACATTGTTTGGGCCTCCAAAACTGTCTTGGAAGTACAACAAGATGTGTTGACATGCAAACATACAAAATAAGCTATTTGTATTAGATGAGAGGCCACCAATATCCACCTGGAAGCTATGTAGGGATTCAAACAACCTCAGGAGTGTATAACCCACAATTACAAAGAAGTAAAAAAGAACGTGATGAACTAAAAATGGACAAGAGGAGCCGGTTGGAATAGGTGGGTGGCCACCAATATCCAACTAGATCAATCCTCCTCCCTTAGAAAGCAATGGTCTCCATTGTGTTAATTTCCCCCATTAGGTGAGGAATTTTTTCTTGTATTTGGCCCCAGGTGAGCCACTTTTCTCGGTGTAGGAGTTGCCCTTCCTTGACAACCCGATAAATATGGATCCTATGTTGGTGAGTGCCCTTGACCTGTGTGTCCACTATATGATCAGTGGATGCTTATTCCATGGAGTCAAGGTTGAGCTCTGTGGGTGTCATTTGTTCTACGATCTTGGAGGTGTCCAATAATGGTGGAAAATATGGTCGAAGGAGGTCCATATTGAACACTGGGTTCAAGACAAGGAAGGGTGGAGTGTTGATCTCAAAATAATTTCTACCCACAGCCTTAGTGATAGTGTAATGCCCATAACAAAGTGGGAAGAGCTTCCGATGGGGCCCTATGAGACCCTCCTTCTGTAAATGTAACCAGATTTTGTCGCCAACCTGAAATTGGTGTGGTACCCTATGTTGATCATGGTGCTGGTTGTACTTAGCATTGGATTTCTACAAAATCTCTTGGACCTGTTGACAGATGTGCTAAATCCTCTTAATGAATCTGGTGGCTTTGTTGATCCCAGAATGATCATGGGAAGAATGTGTCTGTGTGGTGGCAAGAGGAAGTGAAACATCAATGGGTCCCAATGGTTGGAATCCTAGCCCCACCTGAAATGGGATATGACTTGTGGAGCTATGGAGAGCCCTGTTGCAACTGTGTTGAACATAGGGGAGACTATCGTCCCATATACGTGGATGCTTAGAGTTCTACATGCACAGGATGTGCACAATCATTCGATTGACAATCTTTGCTTGGACGTCTGTTTGGGGGTGGAAAGCAGTGGATTTTGTGAGCTTGGTGTTCAACAGTGACCAGGGACTCGACCAAAATGTGATGAGGAACTTGATGTCCCGATCGAAGATGATTTTTAGTGGTATCCCAAAGTGGACCCACACTCATTCGAAGAAGATCTTGGTAGTATCTATCATTGTGATATTATTCTTGCAGGCTATGAGGATGGCCATCTTCGAAAATTGATCAACGACCATAAATACACAGTCATTTCCTTGCTTGGTGGATGGAAGGCCAGACATGTAATCATTTGAGATGGATTCCCAAGGCTTATTGAGAGTAGGAATAGGGGTATATAAGCCTTGCTTCTTGACGGTTGACTTGGAAATGGCACAGGCAATGCAAGATATGATATACTTGTTGAAGTCATGTTGAAGTTTTGGCCAATAAAAATGTTTCTGAAGAATGACCACAATTTTCTCCACACCAAAATTTCCTACCATCCAACTATAGTGGGCTTCCCAAATCATCTTTGCACACTTGCTTGTAGGAACATAGATATGTCCCATGTGGCATAATAGTTCATCATGAATGTGAACATCGGTGACAATCGTGCATATAACCAAGAGTTGATAGGTGGTGGCGAAGTCCAGATCTTGCTAATAAAGTTGGGGCCACTAAGATGTTTCATGTCCACAAGAATGGAGAACAGTGGTGAGTGCAGCCACAGGAGGTCGACTGAGGCAATCGGCAACACGATTTGAGATACATATCTTATACTTGATGTTGATATGGAACTTCTTCATGTAGGTGGAGCACTTATGATGGCGGTCATTCTGCAATTTCCTCTGTGTATGTATGAAATGTAGAGTCTTGTGATCAGTGTGTATGATCGTTTCCTTTCCCAGAATGTAATGTTTCCATAGACGACAAGCTTGTACAATGGAATACATTTCCTTTTCATAGGTGGGGTATTTTCGGACAGTAGCTAAGAGTGTCTCACTATGGTATGCCATCAAATGACCATGTTGAGTGATAAATTTTCCCACATCATAGTTAGATGCATTGGCATCAATCTCAAATGGATGATGCAGATCGAGCAAGGAGAGTACTGGAGCTAAGCACAAGTGATGCTTCATATCATTGAATGATTTTTGTTGTTCCTCCCCCCACATGAACTTGGCCCTGCCACTACCCTTGGTCACCTGGTTGAGAGCCCATGAAATATGGGAGAATCCCAACACGAATCGTTGGTAGAAGTTGGCTAGTCCCAAGAAGCTCTAAAGTTCGGTCAGTGTGATCAGGGCTAGCTAGTCACAGATGACTTGAATCTTAGTTGGATCAACATGTACCCCATGCTCATCAACAATGTAGCCTAAGTATTGGACCATGTTCATGCCAAAAGAGCATTTTTCCAAGTTGGCATATAGCTTGTGCTACCGTAGAGTGCTCAAAACCTGTTGAATATACCACATGTGCTCCTCCCACATTCTGTTGAAGATGAGGATGTCATGCAAACATACCACCACAAAGGAGTTGGTGAAGGGTCTCAATAAATCATCCATCAACCTCATGAAAGTGGTCGGTGCATTTGTTAAGACAAAGGGTATGCCTAGCCATTTGAAGATACCTTCTTTATATTTGAAGGTTGTCTTCCATACATTAGTTGGTTCGATGGGAACCTGGTGGTAGCCAGAATTTAGTTCAATCTTGATAAAGAAATTTTCCCCCTTGAGTTGGTTAAGAAGGTCATCAATCCCAAGAATGGGGTACCAGTTCCTGACTGTTATTTTGTTTAAGGCTATGTAATCAATGCATAGTCGCCAAGTCCCATCCTTCTTCTACACCAGTACAATCGGGCTTCTTCAAGGGGAGGAGTTGGGTCTGATGTGCCCATTTTGAAGAAGCAGCGAGCATTGATAGACTGGTCTATTAGGTAGAGGTGCGTCGAGGGTCATATCAATTGGATTCTTGAATTGGCAGTGTGTCGGTACCCCTGTAGGTGAGGAGAAGATCTCTCTGTATTATTCCACGATTCCATCCACTTGATTCTGCTGCAAAGAGAGGCTCCGTGTAGATGCCATGAATGTGGCGACGAACTTATTCTTACTATGAGCAAGGATCACAAATAAGACGAACTTCCTGATCTGTGAAATGACCTTTCTGCATTGCTTAGCAAATATTAAAGAAATAGCAGTAGGCGGTGCTACCTATGGTATCCTGTACAATTGTCTACCCAAAGTAATAATAACACTATGGGTTCTAGACTCATACACAATATGATGCTTCCGAAAATATGGCTTTCCTAAAAGAACATCACAAACTTCAAGGGGAACAATGTCACACAATACCTCATCTTTGAAAGGCTTGATGTCATAGGGAAGACGACACTGTTGGCTGACATGAATATATCT
This sequence comes from Picea engelmannii, assembly GCA_009831015.1. Lineage (NCBI taxonomy): Eukaryota > Viridiplantae > Streptophyta > Pinopsida > Pinales > Pinaceae > Picea > Picea engelmannii. The sequence continues at coordinate 1,014,284 of ML776817.1, forward strand.
TCCTTGGTGAAGCCAACCGATGGTGTAGGGATGAGGGTGTGACTTCATTAGCATGTCTAGCCGATTGAAAACCTCTACTGAAATCATGCTCTTATGACTACCACTATCGAAAATGAAGTGAAGTGGAGCCCCCTTTACCTACATCTGCGAGTAAAATATGTGTTCCCCTTCCTCTGGTTCTTTTGGTTCACTTGGTCGAACCTTGGTGGTAGCGACAGTGGCACTAGTTTCAGAATCGATAATCCACGTCTTTCTTTTAGGATTTTATTTGGAATCAGAATTGGCCTCTGACTCGAAATCCTTCAGTTTGGCCATGAGTGACTGCTTGGAGCGACATTCTTTAGTGTTGTGCCAAGGGATTTTATTTTACTCACACTATTTTCCCGTGTCCTTCTTCATCTTCTCATTTCCCTTCTTGTGTTGCGGCTTGGAATGGTTTTCCTGAAGGAGACCATATTGACTTGGTCCCTTGCTATGTGTATTGGGGCCACCTTTTCCCTACTTTGGTTATGATGGGTTTGCATATCCAAACTCTCTCTTTTTCTACTTAAATTTCTTCTTGATGTTGACAACATGTCTATAAGTTGTGCCCAATGAGGCAATGTACAAAAACTCCATTTATGTTTGAGTGTATCTATGAAAACAACCATAGTATTTGAGCACTAGATGACACTCAGAGTCTTTGATACCCAATTTGGTGTTCAGGGTATGGAAAATATTGGTGAAATCTGGTACTGTCTGGTCCTTTTCTTGATGTAGGATGGTCCATCTGGTGTACTGGTCCTTATAGCTACCAACAGGGTAGTACTGTTCTTTAATGGAATCCCAAAAGGAATCCCATGTAGGGACCACCCCAAACATTGCATATTCCTCTACGGCCCTTTGCTCGAAGTAAGTATCCCACTAGTATTTAACATGGGGAATGACCTTGAGGAGTGAAAAAGTGATATTTTCCCTATCGAAAAATTTGTGGACCAAAAAATAACCTTCGAGCAGATTTAACTATTTGTCTACAACATCCACATCTACCAATCCTTAAAATAATGGAATATCAAAATTTACCTGTATTGAAAGGGGTTGCATGGCCACTTGATGAAGATGCTTCTCTTGTAAGCAACTATCAAAGGATCCGCATGAAGTTGTCCATCATTTCGTTCCTTTGTCGCGTGAGGGCTTCCTCGAGAAACATTTTAATAAGATCTCTTGCTCCATCATATTTATTTCAATCCCCCATGGGTTTTTTTCAGGCTCGGCATGACCGATCTTGTAATGGATCGATTGGTTCAAGTCCCAACTTCTGGTACCCAGACCTTGTTTGGGACATGCATGAAGAAAAATAAATGAAGAGTAGACCGCTCTGATACCACTGATCTGGATTTAGGAGTAGCATGAACTGCTTAACATACTAAATACAATAAACATGGAGATGTGAATATTAACAAAGATATCCAATGAACAATATCTTTTATTGAATAATGAAATAGGCTGAAAATGTAAAACTGCAGAACTGAAACACTTGCTCGAATGGTGGTAGCTATATATGAGAAGAGACGTGGTTTTTACACGCATCGATCTGAGAAGAATGGATTACAATGAGGCTCTATAGGCATTTTTTATATTACTCATGAATTCCAAAACCCTAAACATCCAAAAACCTAACCCTAGGAGGTCAAACGTCAAAAGTCACGTGGGCCCCTATGGGTAAGTCAGTACCTCAACTTCGCGGGGTCATAAATTTTGCATATGACCTCCGTTTTAGGAGTGTGATATCCCATTGGAAAGGTATTTCAGAGAACTACACATTCTTCCATTAAGATCTGACTTTGGCTATAGTTTGACTATGGTGAGCCAAAAAAACACTATTTAGGCCTCCAAAACGGCCCTAGAAGTACAACAAGATGTGCTGACATGAAAACATACAAAATAAGCTAGTTGGATTAGGTGAGAGGCCACCAATATCCACATGGAATATGTGTAGGGATTCAGACAACCATAGAAGTGTAGAACCCACAATTACAAAGAAGTACAAAAGAACGTGTTGAACTAAAAACAGACAAGAGGAGCTAGTTGGAATAAGTGGGTGGCCACCAATAGGAAGTTGGATAATTTATTCATTATTGTGGATATGTGAATTGTGGTGTATGAATTCATTTGGATATTTGGAGAAGGTTATCCTATTCTTTAAGGAGTTATTGTGTAACTCATCTCTGTTATCTATATTGGAGTTGTGCTCCACACTCACATTGTTAAACATGGTGTGTACTTTTGTCTTATTTTGATATCTTAAGCATTTGGTTCATAACAATTTGAGACTTGAAAGCTCAACAAGAGATAAATCTTACAATATACATGTGATAAGTAGATTCTTTCTAGCATATATGCATCCACAAAGTGGCGTCAATATCTTATGGAAAGGAAATTCTTGATATGTACCGATCATATTAGTCTTCAATACACACTACAACAAAAACATTGTCCATTGAACAACAAAAATGGATAGAGAAAATTGCCTCTTTTGATATGGAAATGTTACATAAAAAAGAGAAAGACAATGTAGTTGTGAATGCACTTTCATGAAAGGACGACGAGGTAGTATCATATGAAACATCACTTGTAGTTCTTGATTGGTTAGTTGAAATTTGAGTAGAGTATGCCAAGGACCTTAGATCTTTCCCCATAACCAATAATCGAGGATCAAACCAAAAAATTTATGGAGAAATTAAATCCTCTAGTATAAGGGAAGATTTATCCATTTTCATCATCAAAATTTGAAACACAAGTCTTAAAATAATTGCATAATTCACCAGCTGCAAGACATGTAGTTTTTCCAAACTTATTATAATGCACATAAATCATTTTATTGTAAATAGATGAATAAATAAATTCATAAATATTTAGCATAATGTGGTATATTCCAAAGGAATACAAGTGAAAATGTTATGTCACTAGGTTTCTTCCACCGCCTACACATTCCAAACAAGGAATGTGAAGAAATATCCATGGATTTCATTGAATGTTTACCCATGTCAAATGGGTGTTGACTAAAACATTTATCACCTACTAAAAGTTATTTCAAAGAGTTGTGAAGCCTATTATTATTACTATATAGCTAATAGGTGAGGTCCCCAATGAAGAGAATGCAAAAGTGTTGTTGTTATAGCTTTTCTCTCCTTACCCTCACAGGGGTTTGTAAAGGGGAATTTGGTTCTAACTCAGAAAAATCATCATTAATAAATATATATATATATATATATATATATATATATATATATATATATTTATCAATTGAGACTTGTATTTACTGATCTTCAAATGTATGTATTATTTATTAATTTATGTAATTTTTCATAAACTTTATACATAAACACTTTTTTATATTTTTTTTAGCAAAAACACACAACTTGATAATATCATTAGACCCAAGAACATATTTCTTGAGGGTTGGTTGATAAATTTGACCAAGATATAAGCCAAGGGTAACATTCTTGCCTATATCACCTAGTGTAGTGGGATTATAAAATTATTGAGTGAGGAATTTCCATTCCTCACATCAACATTTATTTGACGACCATACTAGGGAGTGATCTTTTACTCTCTAGTTCTTTTCTTTATTTCTATTTTTTTTAATTATTTTGATTAATGAATTTTCCTACTCGACAACAACCTTACTTAAGGTTTCATGATTAAAGAAGTATTTCATATTTTCCTTTTTATTTCATTCTTGAAACTACGCATACTTGAGAAGAACTTGAGCATTCTTGGGAAACTACAACTAGATACATTGAAATTTAGGATCAGAGAGAAGCCATTCAAAGGAAAGCTCAGAATCAACCTCCTCAATAATTTATTGTCTTATGTCCACCAATTCTCCTCTATCAAGACAGTTAAGATATCAATCTACTGAATTTGATCCTCTCCTTGAAATAGGAAGGAACAAATACATTCTATAGAATCTTCAACCTAAAATCATAATATCTTTTTTTCAGATTCTTTATCAGAAGTAGCAAGCATTTAAATATCCTTTCCTCCCAGGAAACCCACAATGACTTCATCTGGTGATTTTGGTAGTACTAGTGGTTATAAATCTTCACAAGCATCAACATATTCTCTAATAGGAAGTATGTGTAATCATTGCAATCCCATTGTATCAACTACAAATCCATCCAAGGTCATGAAACAATTCGGTTTATTCAAATTTAAAGAAGATTTAAATGCTACTCCATGGCATGTGTCTTCCCCACTTGATTTGGCTCCAACCACAACTCCTTTTCCTAAATTCAAGGACCATTTCCCTAAGTTTCCAGTTAATGGCACTATCTCAGTCAATGAACATCTCATTTCCTTTTCTAATGCCTGTCATAACATTAGGGAAAATGAGAATGACACAAGCATGTGACTCTTTGTCAACTCATTGGAAGGGAAGGATGCGATTAACTTCTTTGAATTACGACCCAAGATATTCACAACTTGGGATGAATTTTCATATTGGTTTAAGTCTACCTATGGAAAACTGAAAGTCTGGTAGAATTGCTCAGAGAATACAACAATCTTATTTATAACAAGGGTGAAACTATAAAATCTTTCAATTTTCGTTTCACTAAACCCCATAATCAGATCTCAGAAATTATCAGACCTCATAATCAGTCCTCTTTAATGCATTACTATAATATCTTACTTGCTTCTTATTTACATATGATTGAAGAAAAGAATGTCGATACTCTAGGATCAGCATCACATCCATGCTTGTCATTTGAGGAACAATTGGATAGTATAGGTCTTCCTGTGGAGGAATTTGTTAAACAAAATCATATGTCAAATGTGTTGCAGTTGGTACGAGATATGAGCAATTAGATGATTTATTTTAAGAGAAAAGGGGTGGCTTCTATGTCTTCCCCAGCTGAAACTTCCGCACAATGTTCTTTTAGGAATCAACCAAATAATTTCCAGCCTAACAATTTTCCACCAAAGGTTGTTCTTTCAATATCTTGGTGCAATTTTTGTGAATATAATCATGATGAGAATACCTGTGAGGTCAAAAAGAGTGCAAGAGACCAAATCTTTGGAAAAAAACCTGATACAACTATTGTTTCCTTAGATTGGGCTCCAAAAGAGGATGTTATGATGGTTGACACAATAAATAAATCCTATGCAAATAAAAACAAGGGTGGTCCTCCCAAGTCTACTTTTTCCCCAAGCTCATCCTCTCAATAAACCAACCCTCAGGTTACCAAGGGTGCACAAAGTCAAGAGGTTTCTACCTCTTCTCCTTGTTCTTGTAAGTATAATATTCTAAAACAACTAGCTACAATAAAAGCAGATGCATCTTTATTGGATATGGTCATCATCCCAGAGAAACAAAGACATCTGAAATATTTTATGGAAGGTAAAACTTCTACAATTTCTAGTTTATCTAAAGAGATAAGTGAAGAAGGAATGTACATAAATAAAGTGTTCGACAACAAAGGTATTCGAACAAAGGATGAGCACCTTCAGTAACCACTCACACAACTAGATAAAATATCAACACACCAATATTTTGATGTGGTAAAACCCCTACAGGGAAACATCCATGGCCCCAACCAATGCGACCACTTGGAGAAATTTATTAATGCAAAAGAAAAAGATTATAGAGATATTTTACAAGAGAGTTTCTGACAATCGATCATTGGAAAATGACCCCCCATGCTCTTTAAATAGAGATCAAGGACCAATTGGGTGTTAATCCACAGATCAATGTAGTCGTTAAGATCAAGGAGAATATGAATCATTAGATCACTCTATGTTGGGAGCATATCATGACTGTAATATTTCCTAACTACAAATGCATACTAAATAAACACACTAAGAAACACACTTTTACCTAATGACACATTAGACCAAGTTGATATTAACTAACTCCTAAGTGTTTAAATATCATAACATCCCCCCTTAAGAACAACTTGGGACATGATTGAATAATTTACAATAATGACACAATAGGAGAAGGAAGAAGGCATTAGAGCTTATCCCCCCTTAATGACAACTTCCTGAACTCCTAACATAGATCGAAGTTTGGAAAACTTCACTTCTGTAAGAGACTTTGTGAAAATATCTACAACTTGATCTTCTGTAGGGAAAAAGAGCACTTCAATAACTCGATCATGAATGATCTTGATCTTTGACGAGATTGATGGAAATCTGATTGTCACACCAAAGGCTAGTCAGATGTTGCTACTGAAATCCAAACTATGAAAGGATCTATCGAAGCCACAAGGCTTCCTGACTTGCCTTTACCGTTGCTCGGTACTCTGCTTCTACTAAAGAAAGTGCAATAGCCTGTTGTTTCTTACAAGCCCAAGTGACAGGTCATGAAGCAAGGCTGAAAATATAACATGCAGTAGACTTCTGATCACTAGGATCACCGACCCAATCTGAATCAGTAAAACCAACCAATAAATGAGTCCCCCCTGAACTGTAATGTATCCCAAACTAAATTGTACCCTAGACACACATAAGTATTCTTTTATTTGCTTTCCAATGGATTTTATGGGGTGCTTGTGTTGATGTTTTACTTATACAACTAGCAGTTACATATCTTCTTTTTATTATTACAATCATTTATCACATTAGTTGCATATACAAGATCACTGAAAGAGATACAATCACAGAAATAAGAGAGACAAAAACATTATCCTGGGAAACCCTCATAGGGAAGAAAACAAAACAAAAACTTCCTCAATATAAGTAGACCAAAAACAAAGCAGAATATCCTCCTCTACTCCTTCACTAGGAAAGAGTAGCGCACCACTTAACCAAGAGATACCAAGACATAGGCCAAGAACCCTCCTTGACGTCACACCTAGCTGCAGTAGGTTCTCCTCCAAGACTTGCGCACTATAGAGATAATTGGTGTGAGTGTGCAAATGAGGTGCTAGCCTCCTTTATAAATAGTAGTCTGGCCTCCCTTAATTAGGTATGGGACGACTTGTCACTTTACCCTTTTAATTTACATTTAATTGTCAAGGAACAAAAGGGCCAACTTTTACAAAGGCACAATAGGGCCTAATTAATAAATATAATATAATAATATTATTCAACACTCCCTCTTAGGTATAATATTCTTCAAAGTTACAATATTTCAACAGTTTGCATATATTGGGAAACAATACCAACAACAAAGGAAATATCAGGATGAGTATGAGTCAAGTATAAGAGGCTACCAACTAACTGATGGTACAAAGTGGCATCAACTTCAGGAGAAGTACAATTGGAAGAAAGCTTGACTCCAGACTGGAAGGGAAAAGGGGTTGGTTTACAATCTTCCATGTAGAAGTGACAAAGAAGGTCACAAGCATACTTATACTTGGAAAGAAAAATTCCTTCATTGGTTTTTAAAACTTGGAGGCCAAGGAAATAGTGCAAAACTCTTAAGTCTGTCATTTCAAATTTCTTCTTAAGGATGGCTTTCACATGATTTTAAAGTTTTGAGGCACCTCTCGTAAGGATAAGGTCATCAACATAAAGGAAAATGATTATGATATGGCTTCCTACTTTCTTGGTCTAAACATTAGGATCATAATAACATCTAGAAAATCCAATGTTAATAAGAAAACTTCCCATTTTGGCATACCAAGCTTGGGGAGCTTGCTTAATACCATAACTAGATTTCTTAAGAAGATAAACAAGGCTAGATTCATTTTGGACATGGTCATGAGGTTGTTCCATGTAGATTTCTTCTTGCAAATCCCCATGCAAGAAGGTCGTTTTAACATCCATCTAATGGACCTCCCATTTATGTGACACAACAAGGGAAAGAACAAGGTGGATGGAATTCATTTTGGCTACAGGGGAAAAGGTTTCATTATGGTCAATTCCTTCAACTTGGGAAAATCCTTTGGCAACTATCCAAGCCTTTTGCCTTTCAACACATCCATCTGATGCATACTTATTTATGTATATCCATTTATATATGCCAAGTTTTCTTCCTTTTGGAAGAGGTACAATATCCCAAGTATCGTTTTCCATTAAAGAACGATACTCTTCATTCATTGTTGTATCCCAATCTGGATGACTTGAAGCTTCTGCAAATGTATCTGGATCATGAGTCTATGAAAATTGATCCAAAAGAGAAGAGGCTCGTTGGAACTATGAACATGTTCGATGTTGATCTGAAGAATCACTAACAATATCACTAGCTTCTTATCGTGTTGAAAAGACCCATCTAGGAAGTGGTGGTGTTGGTGTTGTTTCAGGTTCAATGGACTCATCTGGAGGAAGGTGAGAAGTCAGAGGTGTATTTTCATCCTCACTTTCATCATTTGAAGAAGAAACCAGAATAGGAACAGAAGAAGGCACAAACTTCGAAGATGGTTCACAAGACAAAGAAGGCACAATCGCCAAATTAGGCTCGCAAGCCAAGATATTTTCATCAAATTTAACATCTCTTCTAATAATAATTTCATTACATCGTGGTTGAAGAAGTATGTAACCTTTGACATCTTCAGAATAACCAACAAATATACACTTCTCACTTTTAGGATGCAATGCTTTCCTTTTCTCATCAGGAATGTGAGCCCATGTTGTACTTCCAAATACACAGAAGTTACTTACATCTGGTTTAATTTTAGTCCAAGTTTCTTTTGGTGTTATATTTTTAAGAGCCTTTGTGGGAGTGTGATTTACTATTAATTTTCACAGTTGATGGATTCCGCCCAATACTTTAGACTTAATCCCTTAGATTGGATCATATAATTAGCCATTTATTTTAATGTGTGGTTCTTTCTCTCAAAAACACCATTTTGTTGTGGTGTATATGGAACAATGTGTTGAATTTGGATGCCTTGTGTAGTACAGTAACTTGTAAAATTATTTTTCACATATTCGCCTCCATTATCTATTCCTAACCTTTGAATTTGGTGTCCAAATTTATTTTCTACAAGGGCCTTGTAGGACATTAACTTGTCAAAAACTTCTCTCTTACGTTTTAAGAAGTAAACCCAAGTACGTCTAGAAAAGTCATCAATGAAAGTTAATAAATACTTGCACCCAGAAAAAGGAGAAGAAAGTGGACCAAAAAAGTCACTGTGAACAAGCTGCAAAGGGCCCGAGGCGTGCCAAGAGGCACGTTTGTCAAAATTGTCCAGATGATGTTTGTTGAGAACACAACCAACACAAATACCATCTCTGCATGAAACAAGAGGAAGACCAGTCACCATTTGTTGATTACATAGTTGATTCAATGAGCGATAGTTTAGATGACCAAATTGCTCATGCCAAATTTTGCTCAATTCATCGCTATGAGAAACAACAATTGATGGAAAATATGATGACCCAAAGTTGTCAAACTTGTACAACTTGATAATATCATCAACAATTCTAGTTGCAAGAACATGCTGAGGATGTTTTAAACCCTTGATTACAACTTGGTGAGATGAAAACTCTATGGTTTTACCTTCACCCAAATGAGTGATTTGATATATTGATAGAAGGTTATAAAGAAAATTTGGAACACATAATACATCATTGAAATGACCATTATCTACATGAACTGTTCTGGATCCTACAACACTAAGATATATATCATCACCAACAAATATTTTCTTGGTGTTACATTCATTTAGAGTAGAAAATATATTTTTCTCCTTAGCCATATGATAAGATGCTCCATAATTAATAAGCCACTCATTAGAAGAAGAAGTAGAGGTTGCATTGAAGGAGAAACCAAAAGCAGAAAGTGCATGTCCATGAGAAGAAGAAGAAGAAGTAGAACCAATACCGATGTTGTGATTATTCATCATTGCTTCTAAAGCTGCCATCTTATTGAAACATTTAGACTCATCATGACCATATTTCCCACAAAAGTTGCAATGTCTATCGGTATTCTTATTTTTAGATTTTGCTCATTTTTCACCATTAGGAGATGAAGTTGTCTAAGCAGGTTTGGGACCCTTGTTTTGCTTGTTGTTGTGGTGAGGATGTTGATTTTTAGAATTATTGGGTTTATCTTTCTGGTGGGATACTAAGGCTTTGTTGGAGGTACCTGCAGTGCTGATAACTCCAAGTTGTACAAGCTTATCTTGCTCTGTAATCAAAGCATCACCAAAGGACACAAGATTGGGTTTTTGATAATATTTCCCTAGAGAATCTCTCATGGCATAGAAGGTAGATACAAACACAGAATATGCACTACCTATCTTAGAAAGAATAATATAGATGCAACGCTCTTCCTCCAACTTTATGTTACACTCTTCACATAAAATTCTAAGTGTTTTAAACTTAGATAAATAGTCTTCAATGCAAGAAAAATCAATTGGACTTAAAGTCAATATTTGATTTTCTAACTGATATGCTCGAATAATATTGTGTTTACCAAACACAGATTCAAGCTTTTCCAAAGATTCATAGAGGTCATCAATTTCTTGAAGGTGGAACCTTAAATCAGGAGAGATGAAAATTATGATTATTCCATGTGCTTCGTCCTTCCTATTAACCCATTTGACTTTCTCTTCATCATTAGTGGGTTATTTTTCCTTTCCCAAGGTAATTTTATGCAGGCCTTTACTTCTTAATAAATCCTCTATATGGGATTTCCATTGGAAGTAGTTGGAGATGGTAAGAAAATGATAATTGGAATAATCCATATGAACTATGTAGATAATTTGGATTTAAAAACTGAAACTGATGTCTAGATGGAAAGATCTCGAAAAATTAGGCGGTTTTAAAAAAAATGACACTGAAAACAAACTTCTGATGTGAAAGTCATGCCATTTTGAAAAAAAACATAAATGATAACCAAAGCACCCCATGGAAAGTAGAAGTTGGTCCACGTGGTGATAGCCCTCCAAATAACCTCACTTTTACAAATAATTTGCTTTATGAAGTGACCCACTTTTATAAAAAGAAGCGGGATCACGTTTACATTGAAGTTACTTTCTAAAATAAAGTTGCATGCAAAATAAATAACTTTAAAATAAAATATTAAAGCTATTGTTGATACTGAGAGGGGGGTGAATCAGTATCAAGTACAATTTAAAAACTTTTTCAACTTATACTTCAACCAGATTATATATTCAATTATATCCAATGAACAATGAACAACAGTATAAGAGTTACACCAATACACCATGCACAATATATGAGAAATAACCAATAGTTATTGTTCAAAGGAAGCAATGATTTCCAAAGGTAGCTACATCTTCCAAATATAAAGGGAGGGATAAACCTATAGAAGGAAGATACAATCCTCCAATATAAAGAGAGGGTTTACCTCTCCATCCTTGCCCCTTCCTTCCACCCAAGAATATATGAGAGATAATAAAACTTTACATTAAATTATCACCATCAACCAACCATCACATAGAATCTGATAATGCTTCATGAGACTTCTTCAACTTCTACAATTCTTCACTTCTTGGAATACTCTGATCTTGTATATAATATAACATAATGTATTCTCTGAAACTCCTCCAAGTTTATCTCCTTGAATCCTCCCCAAAAAAAGGAGTTATAGAGAAAATGGTAGACCTTATTCAATTCTGGTTTATTCAAGAGAGTGAACTTGTACAGAATGCCCTGCACTCAATATTTAACATATGATTATGAAATTCGTATACATGATACTACAACCCATACTATTTCCAATGAATTTGGTCTCACTTCATTTCGATTCTCTATGAATAAGTTATAATTGTTTTACCCGGAACACTTTTTTATGACTAGCTTCAAGACTAGTCAAAAACTATATCTTTCACAAAGTGTATCTCCAAAATTGTAGCGAATAAAGAGATGAAATTTTTACCACAGGTACCTAGATATGTCTTCTCAATACCATAACAATTTCACCATCTGAATCATTCTATAAAAATAGTTATAGTGAAAATGGTAAGATGACCTGTAAATAACATACCTTAGAACACATCACCAAAAGACTTCATCCTCCCTTGAAATTTGGCCTTATTTACTTCATATTTCCTCTTAAATTTGACTTGTGTGCGTTTAAAATGAATGTATAATGATATTTATTTATACTCTTTATGTCACTTCCTTTTAGCATTAGGTTCGACCTGACACTTTCTTATTTTGTAATTCTTTTCTTTAATTATCTTCAGGGTTGACCTGTACTACCTTCTTCAATTCACTTTGTCATCTTCAAAAATTCATTTCTCCTCAACCATGAGGATCCACATGACATGCCACCTACCACCGGAAACAACATGATGTATACTATCCATCCATGGGTGTTTTATCTACATGTGCACTGTCCTTCATGTCCAAATACCTTCATCAATCTTGCGGTCCAAAACCAATGACTAGGGTTGACATCAATGACAACAACCAATCTTCCAACAATCTCCCCCTTTGTAATTTATGGAAACACTCATGCTCCCCCTATCATCATGATCACAATTTCTCTCCCCATTTGAAATCAATAGCAAGGGGTGGGGTTGCTCCCCCTAAGTTCAATGGCATAAGGTGACCTTCTTCTTTGGGGTTTCTCCCCCTGAACATGTGGCACTCAATAATACTCCATCCTTATTTTTGGTCTTTGGGAATTTTTCTTCCTTAGAATCCTTTTGTGTGGCTTTTGTCTTCTCTCTCTTCTTCATCTCTAGGATGTATATGTTGTTTAGTCTTCTTGTTGCAGTTGCAACTAATCTTCCTGAGTTATTTTCTCTCATTTTACATTTTCGGGAGTCAAACGTAAGAGTGTATCCTTGATCACATATTTTTCTGACACTGAGGAGATTATGCTTCAGATATTCAACCAATAGGACTTTTCCTTCTTTTACATTTTCATGCCCAAGCTTTACAGTTCCTTTTCCAAGTATTTTGGTAGATGAGTCATCTCCAAATGAAACATTTCCAACCTTTTTCTTCAAGCTGACAAATTTTCTTTGATCTCCGGTCATATGAGACGAGCACCCACTGTCTATGAACCATTCATCTTCTTCTTTGCATTCTTTAGTGACCAATGATATTCGACAATTTTCATTGTGTGGAATTTCTTTCCTTTTCCATGTTGTAGTTGATATAGGGACATTTGGCACACAATTATCTTCCTTCATCTCTCTGCAATCTTGTGCTTTGTGATCAACATTATTGCACTTGTAACATACAATATTTTGATCCATTAATGGGTCAAATGGATTATAATTTCTGTTGACAGGTCTACAAAAATTTCTATATCTACTATTTTCACCATTCATGTAGCTTGCGTCTTTATTCCTTTCATTGATTCTACAATTGATTGCCTTGTGTCCAAAATTTCCACAAGTATAACAATGTCCAAGAAAGAAATTTTGATACCTGGGAGTAAGTGATCTTCTTTGTGGTATGGTCCATTTGGGTTCACGATCTATTCTTCTGTAGTTTCATTCATAATGATTTCTTTCATACTTGATGGGAGAGGATCTTCTTGATGTCTCATTCCTTTAGAATTCTAGTCTTCTATCTTGTTGGTCAACTTGTTCTGGAGTGTTGGTTTCATCATTTTCATCTTCCTTCTCTTGTTTTGTTGTATTCAAACTGTCATTGTATCCTAGTCCTCTCTTGTCATTTGGAGATTTTTGACTGCTAAGGATCTCATCTGATTTTTCAGTGTTTTTTTTGAACTTCTTCAACTTTTCTATTGTCAATAGTAGCTCCCCTTTTGTGTGATCCAATTCTGCTTTTAAATTCTCATAATCTTCTAATTGTTCCTTCAAGATATCAATGGTTTTTTAAAGCTTGTAATTATCTTCTTCACAACTACTCAATTAACCTTTTAGTATTATATTTGTGTTTCTAAGATTTCTATTTTCAGTTTCAACATGCTTCAAATTTTCAAGATTATCATCTTCTTGTTCACTCTCTTCATTGTCTTTGTATCCCCAAAAGGAATCAAGGTTGGTTTGTTCATTTGAATCTTCTTTAGAAATGATTTCTTCTTCTTTCAAACTCTTGTGATCATCATCCTGGGTTTCTTGGGTTATGAAGAGGAATTATCCTCCATCATTATCTTCTTCATCACTCTCATCTGAGGAGATGAAATCATCCTTGGAGTAGAAGATCTTTTTATTGTTGAGACTTCTCTTTTTATAGTAGTAGTTTTCAAAAATATGTCCTATTCTACCACAGTTAAAGCATTTGAGAGGAGACTCACCTTTGCATCTTACACTTCCCTTTTGGAACCTTCTTACGAAATTTTATATTTCTTCATCAAGGTCGTTATCCATGTCTTTTGTCTTCTTTATGGATTTAAAGGCTGCTTCATTGTTTGGCTGGTCACTTTCTGTACTTGTTCTCATTTCATATGCTATAAGAGACCCATGTAATTCATCCATTGTCATTTTGGTCAAGTCCCTAGTTTCTTCAATGGCAGAGAACTTAGCATCATACTTCAAGAGAAGTGATCTCAACACTTTTTGTACAATCAAGGATTCATCGAGATCTTGACCTAATCCTCTGATAGCATTAACAACTTCATCAACTCTAAGAAAATAGGTTCCAATATCCTCCTTTTCATCCATCTTCAAATTTTCAAATTCTGCTCTATGTCGTTGAAGCTTGACCTGCTTAACTTTTGGATCACCTTCATAGATACTCTTGAGTTTGTCCCATACCTCTTTAGTAGTGTTGCAGCCCATCACTTTACTAGCAATGGTTGGTGCCAATGCTCCTAGAATAACATGTATGGCTTTTTAATTACAACTCATAAGATTCTTCTCACTTGGATCGGTTGGAGCATTATTTGGGATTACATAGCCATTTACAACTGAGTACCAAATTTCTACTCCCAAAGATGTTAGGTAAGTTTTCACTCTATCACTCAAGTATGCATAATTTCTTCCATCAAATATTTGAATCTCATTTGAAATGTGCTCATAGTCATCCATCTTTGCTCAGGATTTTCCTTCCAATGGTTAAATTGTTCTGAAGGCGACATGCTCTGATACCAATTGTTGATACTGAGAGGGGGGTGAATCAGTATCAAGTACAATTTAAAAACTTTTTCAACTTATACTTCAACCAGATTATATATTCAATTATATCCAATGAATAATGAACAATAGTAAAAGCGTTACACCAATACACCACAATACACCATGCACAATATATGAGAAATAACAAATAGTTATTTTTCAAGGGAAGTAATGACTTCCAAAGGTAGCTACAACTTCCAAATATAAAGGAAGGGATAAACCTACAAAAGGAAGATACAATCCTCCAATATCAAGAGAGGGTTTACCTATCCATCCTTGCCCCTTCCTTCCACCCAAGAATATATGAGAGATAATAAAACTTTACATTAAATTATCACCATCAACCAACCATCACATAGAACCCAATAATGTTTCATGAGACTTCTTCAACTTCTAAAATTATTCACTTCTTGTAACACTCCAATCTTGTAAATAATATTACACAATGTATTCTCTAAAACTCCTCCAAGTTTCTCTCCTTGAAATTTGAATCCTCCCCCAAAAAAGGAGTTATAGAGAAAATGGTAGACCTTATTCAATTCTGGTTTATTTAGGAGAGCGAAGTTGTACAGAATGCCTCACGCTCAATATTTAACATTTGATTCTGAAATTCATACATAGGAAACTACAACTCATACTATTTTCAATGCAATTTGTCTCACTTCATTTGGAATCTCTATGAATAATTTATACTTGTTTTACCCGGAACACTTGTTTATGACTAGCTTCAGGACTAGTAAAAAACTCTATCTTCCACATAGTGTATCTCCAAAATTATAGCAAATAAAGATCTGAAATTTTTACCACAGGTACCTAGATATGTCTTCTCAGTACCATAACAATTTCACCATCTGAATCGTTTTATAAAAAATGTTATAGCGAAAATGTTAATATGATCTGTAAATAACATACCTTAGAACACATCACCAAAAGACTTCATCCTCCCTTGAAATTCAACCTTCTTTAATTCATATTTCCTCTGAAATTCAACTTGTGTGTGTTTAAAAAGAATGTATAATGATAATTATTTATACCCTTTATGTCACTTTCTTTTATCATTAGGGCCGACCTGACACTTTCTTATTTTGTAATTCTTTTCTTTAATTATCTTCATGGCCAACCTGTACTTCCTTCTTCAATTCACTTTGTGATCTTCAAAAATTCATTTCTCCTCAACCAAGAGGATACACGTGATGTGCCACCTACCACCGAAAATAGCATGATGTATATTATCCACCTACCACTTTCTTTTATGATGTATACACTTTACAATGGATGCATGAACTTTTTCAAAAAAAGTAACAAAAAAATAGACATGAACTCAAGACCTCTTACTTAATAAGACAACTTTTAACCAAGTGAGCTAGCGGATTGAGGGTGTTGTTGTCATTTTTTTTGACGACCTTGGAGAGCATTCTCGTTGTTGTTGTTTTTGACAGACTTGGAGAGCATGATAAGAAAAAACTCTTTTCACACAAGAAAAAAAATTTGATTCTTGATGATACCAAGGGTTAGATCTCGGTTAGTTTACCCGAAAAATGCACCCTTTCCGATATGTTTTTTATTTGTTGAGATCGCACAGGGAGTGTGGAAAATAGAATATGCAGATCCAAAGGAGTAACAACCTAGAAACAAAAAATATAAAACCGAATAATACTCTGCAAAAATTCAAAAAATGGCGTATTCAGGTTTTATACCTCCAGATCTGACTGAAATGGTCGTATCTTGGGAAAACAAAAACCTTTTTGAGTGAAACAAAAAGCGCTCATGAATAAAATGAGTGCTCCAGACACAATGGATCAATCCTCTCAACCTAGAAATGCACAAAAATATTAGAAACCAAATATGAGGCAACTCGGCTTCACGATCTTGATCTACAACGAGAGCGACTCTTCAAACATGGTCTAATACAATGCTCAAAAACATAGGTATTCCAACAGACGACAAACACCTTTAGTAACCACTCACACAACCAGATCAAATATCAACACACCGATATTTTGACGTGGTAAAACCCCTACGAGGAAACATCCATGGCCCCAACCAACGCAACCACTTAGAGAAATTTATTAATGCAAAATAAAAAGTTTACAAAGAGATTTTACAAGAGAGTTTCTCACAATCGATCATTGGAAAATTACCCTCCATGCTCTTTAAATAGATATCATGGCCCAATCGTGTGTTAATCCACATATCAATGTAGCCATTAATATCGAGGAGAATATAAATCGTTGGATCACTCTATGTCGGGAACATATCGTGACTGCCGAATTTTCTAACTACAAATGCATACTAATGCATACTAAAGAAATACACTAAGAAACACACTTTTACCTAACGACACATTAGACCAAGTATATCTTAACTAACTCCTAAGTGTATAAATATCCTAACATAAAGTAGGTGTATATAAACCTAAGAGTTATGTTAAAAATTATCCCTTCTATATATCTGTAAAGATAATGGACAGAATTGTTTATTGCTTCCTAATTGATGGCGGATCAGGTCCTAACGTCATGTCAAAGATCATCATGGAAGAATTGGGTCATTCATGTTAAAACAAGAATTCAAGGAGCATGTTGAATTACAATAGTCAACAATGAGTTACAATTGGTGAAATCAAAGACATGACCTTAGTCTTATGTGCACATCCAAAAATCAGAACCACCTACGATATTCAAGTGATAGACATACCAATCAGTAATTATTCTATCATATTGGGAAGAGACTATCATGTATTGACTGGTGGATACATTTCTTTAGATGGGTCACACATGTCCCTTCCCAATAATGGAAAGAAAATCATCATTCTCAGGGAAGGACAAATCTCTCCTTATATTGAGAGTCTTCCACAACCTCATGTAAACTATATTGAAGAATACATGGGTGTATATTCTATTTTTCTTCAAGAAGATAGAATTATGTTTCACCCCCTCCAAAGCCTGAAGATGAAATGTGGCACATGAATTTTGATGGTGCCTGTTCAAGTGAGGGAAATGGTGCAGGCATAATATTGTACTCTCCTGTAAGAAAGATTCACACATTTTCTTATAGATTAGAATTCACTTGCACTAACAATGTCACAAAATTTGAATCCTTGATGCTTGGTATAAAAAATGCTTTCAATCTTGGCTTCTATCATCTTACTATTTTGGGGGATTCATATCTTGTTGTAAATTTAGTTAGAAGAATATATACCCCCTCAAACAAGTTTCTTAAAAGATATACACATGCCTCATATTAGGAGAGACTTGAATTCAATGGTTGATAAGCTTGTTGTTTTTACAACCAATCCTACAAGGAAATTAATTCCTCAGAGGCATGATTGTACATTCATGTCTTGATATCGTCCACATTTTCCCAATAATGTAGAATCATGACAAGTTTTTCATGATGACAAAAGTATCTGGGCTTTCTTGTATAATGATCCCATTAAATGAAAGGAAATTTGATCTTTGGAAGATAATAAGTTTCCTAAGGGATTGAATCCTCTAGAGATCTCATTCTCATCTAGTGATGCTGGGAACAAGAAATAAAAAGAAGAGTTGTCAAAAAAAAAAATTGGTAGCACCGTTTTAGTGCATATTGGTACTCAAGATAATCCAAAGATTTTGAAAATTGGAGCCCAATGTTCAAAAAACGAAAAACATAAATTCATGGAGTTATTCTGTGAATTTAAAAATGTCTTTTCTTGGTCATACGAGGATCTTTTTGGTTTTGATCCTGATGTTATTCAGTATGATATTCCTATTAAGGAAGAAGTGGAACCAGTTAGACAAAGACATATACCCATTGATCCTACATTGGAAGCTACTATTATAAAGGAAGTTGGAAAATTGATTAATGCTCACATTATCTTTTATGTAAAATATTTCAAGTGGGTATCTAATCTTGTACCAGTGTGGAAGAAAAATGGTGATATCGGATTATATATTGATTTTTGTTCATTAAATAGGACAAGTGTGAAAGATACTTTTCCTCTTCCAAATATGGAACTAATTTTGTAGCAAGTGGTAGGGTCACACGTGATGCCCCTCCTTGATAGTTTTTTGGGTTATAATTAGATCAAAGTCAAGAGGGATGATAAATATAAAACCACATTCACCATTCGTTGGGGCATCTTTGCATATGAAAGAATGTATTTTAGTCTAATAAATGCAGGTGTTACTTTTCATAGGGCTATGCAAATAGTCTTTGATGATCTTATCAGTAAGATTATTCAAATCTATCTTGACGATTTAACTGTCTATTCTAGAAACCGACAAGACCACTTTGATCATATAAAAAAAAATTCCTACGTTGAAAAAAAATTGGAATGTCCTTGAACCCTATGAAATATATATTTGGTGTCACACAAGGTAAAATTCTTGGTTATATTGTTTCTGATTCAAGAATTAGTATTGATCCCGAGAGGGTTATCAAAATCCAAAATCTTCAAGCCCCTTCTTCTAAAAACGAAATTCAATCTTTTATGGGAAAAATCAATTTTGTTAGAATATTTATCCCTGAATTTGCTAGAATTGTTAAACCAATTCATAACATGTTGAATCAAGATCAATATTTCTCATGGAATTATGATACCAAAAAATCTTTCATAGAAATCAAGAGAGCAGTCAGTTCTACACCAGTTTAGGCAAAAATGAATTTTGAAAAAGATTTCATTATTTATACTAATACTGTTGAAGAAGCAATATTTTCTATCCTTCTTCAAAAAGATGATCAAAATAACGATCAACCAATAGCCTACATGACAAAAAGCTTATCACATGATGAATTTAAATATACTTTGATTGAAAATCATACTTATGCTCTTGTAAAATCTATTGAAAAAATTCTCCATTATATCTTAGGCAAGCACACACAAGTAAAAGTCCATTTTCCTATTGTTAAATTTTTTATTTCTCAAACACATATTTTAGGAAATATTTCACATTGGCTTGCTAAGATACAATAACATGATTTCATGATAACAACTTCTAACACAATCAAGGCACGAGATCTAGCCTTACACCTAGCTCAACATCATGAACCAAGTGTTTCTTTTGAAAATGATGAGGATGCTTTGTCTGCACTTTTTCTTGTTGAACATGAAAGTCTTGATTTAGCAGAACATCCTTGGTACCATGACACAATTTATTATTTTCAATTTCAAAAATGTTCTGATAATCTTGAATACCATCAATGCAAGAGGGTTCGGCTTGAAGCTTCCAAATATATAATCTTGGGTACTTATCTTTTTCACAGAATTGTTGATGGATTGATGTTACATTGTGTAGATAGTACAACAACCAAAAATATCTTAAAGTAAAATCATGGATCAAAATACTCAGGTATTCACGTTGGTGGTCATTTTGTTGCAAAATTCACAGCACACAAAATTTTGAGAACTGGTTATTACTGGCCTTCAATCTTTAAAGATTGTTATAAATTTGCACAGGCTTGTGATGAATGTCAAAAGTTTGATGGAAAAGAAAAGTTCTCTTCCATGCCATTACAAGCAGTCATTCTCAATTTCCCATTTTCCAAATGGGGATTATATTTCATTGGTCCCATTAACCCTTCATATTCTACTTGACATATTTTTATCCTAACAACAACAAACTACTTCACTAAGTGGACTGAACTTGTACCACTCAAACATGCACATGATGAACATGTAATTTCATTATTGGAATCTAACATATTTTCTCGTTTTGTCTTCCGATAGAAATCATTTATGATAATGGGACAAATTTAATATATGAAAAGTTTACCCAATTTATTAATAAATTTGGGGTGAAACATTTTACCTCATTTGCTTACTATCCACAAGGAAATGATAAAGTTGAGTCTACAAATAAAAATATGATAAAAAATTTGAGGAATATCATACATGATAAACCTTGTCAGTGGCACACATTACTCATCTATGCCTTATGTGCAAACTAAACCACCACTAAAAATAGTATTGGACATACTCATTTCCAACTATTATATGGTCAAGAAGCTATAATGTCAGTGTAACTTTATTTAACTTCCCTTAGATTAGAATTGCAGGCTTAAGAGTTGAACTCTACAAAAATCCCTAAGACGATTAATGCCTTATTGGCTCTTGAAGAACAAAGGAGCTTTTCTCTCGAAAATATTAAGAGGCAACAATCTATCAAAAACTATTTTGACAAAAGAGAAAAATCAACTACATTGCAGTTGATGAAGATGTTTTACTTTAGAATTCTACTCATGCTGACAAAGGTAAACATACAAAGTTTCAGAAGCTATGGTTGTGTCCTTATATAATTGCTTACGTTGTTGGTAATAATTATTATTTGTTAAAGGACATAGATGGGTGATTGTTTTCATATACGACTAATGGTTCACATATGAAACACTATGTCGAACCTAGTTGATTTTAATCTTCATTGTTTCATGTATATAATTTTGATTTTCTACTTGTGTAATTTTGATTTTCTTTTATCTTTTCTTTCAATGATTGAATTTTGTTTTTCTACTTTTCACTGCTGAGTCGAAACTGGATCAATCAAAGTTGCTTGTATGATCATTTAATTGCAAAGTTTCATTAGTATGATCTGAAAGAATATAAACAATAGAGTTAAATGAATGATTTTGGGTCCACAACACTATTTATGTAGTTTTTGTTGTATCTGTCAGACTATCTTGCTAAGACTTGATGATTTAATCTTGTTCCCTCTTCTTCATTCCTATTCTACCCTTCATGAGTGTTCATTCAAGAGTATATCAAAATATGTTGGGCATGAAATATGATCACTTTTATGACGGTTATTATGCACTTTTGCCACATGTACATATGTGTTTTTCATCTTTTGAAGGAGCTTTTTGAAGAATTTCATTATAAAACGGTATGATCGACGTAAGGTATGCATGATTCATGTTTAATGATTGTATCGAGCATAATTTATCATGTTTTCACGCTTCCAAGGATCCGATTCACGTTTTTTTGTGTTACAGGGAAAAATCACAAGGTGTTTTTCCATCTAGCACTCCATCCAGTACTTCATCCAACACCATTACAGGCAACAAACTTAAACATTAATTTTTGGGAGGATAAAGTGGAACCTGAAAAATTTGGAACATGGGTTTTGTTCGCAGTATGCCCAATTAGGTCCTTTAAGTTCGTTTCCTCAAATTGTGAATGGATTAAGAGCAGTTCGTGGTTCTCAATTCGGCATCCGACACTCGTTCTGGTACTCGATCCAACACTCCGTCCTGCACAAAAACATAGGGTGACTTGGCGGTTATGGAATTGGCGGTCAGTGATGGGAAAATCGGAAACGTGGGTTTTGTTCGTGCTTATCCCCTCCAGCTATTGAACTCTTGACAACTTGATTTTGGGTTGTTATGGTGGGTGATTATTGCCTTACTCTGTTTCGGTAGTTAGGGCACCATTAATGAAATTTGTCAATTTTAGAAGTGGTTTGAACCTCCTGTGGTTGACCACTTGGCATGTAAACGTTATAAATACCACTGAGGTGGTCAGACATAAGTTAAGCATCATATACAACAGTATGATAGGGACAAACACGTTTTTACTCTGTTTTGAGTTTTTATATTTCCAGATTATGCCAGAAATACGTTTTTGAGTTTTCATGGTGAATTCGAGTTGCTGAGTTCGTGGTTGGATTTTAGGAAGTAGCCACGACTTTCTCGGGGGGCCAACAGTAGTCTGATTATTGTCTTTGTGTTGTTTATGTATTTCATAGTTCAGTTATTCTCTTTATTTTCCTGTACATGCATTTTTATTATGTAAATTAGTTTGTTGTTGCAATTTAATTGTTTTGATTCTTTTTTGCGGGTTAGTATGAAGGATTGTGTTAGCATGCATTAATCTCATAGTTAGGAACGGATTTGCAGACTCCTAGACTAACCCCATGTGTAGTTAAATACTAGATTATGTTTTTATTTCTGATTTTAGAATCAAGTTTAAAACAGAGTTTTGAATAGCATAGAATAACGTTTTAATTTGGATTTTAATTGGCAAGGGTTTGATGGATGGATAGAGTTAATTCCAGTTTTTAATGATAGATTGTTTATTTAAGTTTTATATAGATATTGTTTAATTAGTTGTTGATTAACGTAGTTGTTAGTTTCTTTTTAAATGTCATGTCTTAAATTTCTGTTTTTAAGCATTTCTTTATTGTAGTTTGAATTGTTAGAATAGATGTAGCATAGTTTCCTTTATGTAATTTCCTTTCCTAGAATTAAATTGCAATTATATTTCTTAGTTCATGGTTGAATCTAGTTTTTCTTATAATGATGATCTCGTTATGTTGTCGATGGTTCCTATATGAATATGCAAGGTATCTAACATTGTTTTTGTCATGGCTAAACTCTCATTGGATTGTTTAATCCCTACTTTTCATTTTGCCATTGAAATTAGTGTTGAGCTTATACCACTTGAATTGTCCTTTGTTGTCAAGTGCCATTGAGATATCATCYGACACCGAAGACATTCACACAACCACCATCATTATATTTGAATTGTCATAGGTTAAAGATAGTTTCTTGCTTATCATAGATTAAGAATTAGTTGTTAATCTTTATTGCTTTCAACAKAATAGATTTCCTTTCATGCATTGCATTGAGCAKTTAAATTTCCTTTCATGCAAGAGAAATAGTTTTGCATTAGGCATTTAGTCCACTTGCCTCTTAGGCTAGATAGTTGTTCAATGAGAAGTTTTACTTGCAGTAGTTAGTTKCCTTTGCGTACTTGTCTTTTTCTTTCGTAGGTTAGTTAGGTGTCTTTGCTTACTTGTCTTTTTCTTTCGTAGATTAGTTATGTGTCTTTGCTTACTTGTCTATTTTCTTTAATAGGTTAGATAGGTGCTTTTGTTTACTTGCTTATTTATTTGCTTTCATAGGGTAGTTTCTCATTGAATGTAGGTTGGCAAGTTAAAGAAGTTTTCTTTTGTCATTTGCTTATTATGCTTAGTAGTTTGGTTATTGCTTATTATTGAATTAGTTTGCTTTACATAGTGTTTTACTTGTTTTCTTAGGAACTATCCGTCGATCCTTGGCCCAAAAGTACTTAGGTTACCTAGTTTCATTTTGCTTAGTAGGGTTTGCTCATTAGATAGTTTTTCTTGAGTAAATTAGCCTTAGATAGCTTCCTTCCTTAGTTAGACTATACTCCTACCAGTCTTCTACCTTTGGCATATATTTTGCTACAACTCTAAGTTTACTTACCCTGGGTTGACAATTTAATTGAGGGTAGTTTAGTGTCTTTTTAGTGCATATATAACACCCATCATTTTTGGCGTCGTTGCTAGGGAGTTGTCTCAAGGTAAGAAGTAGTTAGGAATTAGATAATTTCTAGACCTTAGCATTAGTTTGGTCGCGGGGGAACTTTAAGACGAGACGTAAGAACCTGCGCATCTGCTATAGCAGGTTCCCCCAAACCTAATGGCAGTTTTTCTTTTTTGTTTTTATTTTTCATGAATAGACCTAGGAACCAAATGGTAGCTTTTTCTTTTTGTTCTTGCTTTCTTTCATGAAAAGACCTAGAGACCCAAAAGGTAGATACATTAAATCTAAATCAGACCTTTCAACCAAGGTTCCTTCCGAACTTTTTGGGGGAAGGAACGTTCCACTCATAAACTCCCCAGACCGATACCGAAAAACAGGAGCTAGCTCAACTCAAAGTGCTAAAGTAGTCTTTGAAGAGACTAACACAAGGAGCACTATAGAACAAGAAATTGAAAAATCAATAATAGTGGGACAGGAGGCAAGACCACTCGAGCCTTCTGCAGAACAATACAACCTTTGTTTTCTTACCACCATCAGGAGATCCTAACTTTATGGACATCATCTTTGTGTGAACCGAGTTTTATCAAATGACAAAATGAATTTGAAGATGACCATTAGTTTGGAAGAACTCTCTCAAATCCTTGCAACAGCCGAGATTTCTTCTTTTCAAGAAGAACATATTTTGGCAGCATCCAAAAGTGTATCTACCTCTCCCGAAATGTTAGAAGAATCAAGGTCCTATGAGCTACAAAATGATTTTCCTTTCCAAGATGCGAAGGAAACTGAGAAATTATGGACTACACCTAGTGGAGAGAAATCATTAAGACCTAAGATTGAGGAGTTCTCAACATCCATCTCAGTAGATCCTTTATGTACTTCAGAAATCAATCATCAAGAAGAAGAGGATATGCATAGCATGATGAAGGAGAGCATAGAAATTACTGTTGATGAACATCAAGATTACATTGAAATTTGGTTTCAAGAGGTCATCAAGACACAATACTATTCTCTTCTTCAACACCTTCCGATGCCCAAACAAGTGGGTTGGTTGGTTCTTCATATCCAGGTAATCACTGCAGTAACTTTTTCAAATATGGATATGAGTATGTTTCTTATCTTGCTCCGCACATGGTTACATTGGAAGAGTTCTTACACTTGAATAAAGATTTTCCCTTTCTTTTTAGGTAGGGTAGGATAGTAAATAAAGTTGCATGTTGTTAGTTTAGCTTAGAAGTCTAATGCAGCCTCATTTTACATTTTCTTTTAATAAAACAACTATGAGATACATGTTCCTATGACTTGATCTCGTTACTTTATTATATTTTAGAGTGTGGTTTTTGCAAACAGTTTTAGAGATCTCTGTAGGTATTTATTTCACCATAAGTAGACAGTTTCAAGGAGATATAAAAGAAGAATTTTTATTCAAAACATTGCTATACTTAAACCTTGTTGTCTGCTAAGCATCAAATGAATAATGACTTGTTGTAATTAGCCATGTTTTTGCAAAGACTTTCATCTTCTTTTTTTCAAGGCATCTTAAATAACAGTTGCTCTTGAACCTTCACCACTATATAAGGAAGTGACACCGTAACTATCAAACCTAGAGGTCTCTCGTACAGTTTTTCCAAGAAACCTGAGTAAATGAGTCAAGTGTCTTTATCAAAGAGTAACAAGGAGGTCTAATTAGCGATTAGTCATGGAAACATCACAATAACTACAAAGGAAGAAAGTAAGTTGAGCCTAGAGATACCTTTCTGTTCTTTCTCAATGGTACCATCCACTACACACTAAATAACTTGATTATATCATATCTTTAGATAGGCCATGTCCTCTTAAGTACCCCTTACATTGGTACAATCACTAAGTAATATAACGGAAAGTCATCCTCTAACATAAATACCATCCCAATTGGAAAAAAGAGAAAGAAAAAGTTGTTTTGAGAGTTGTTCCCCCATCTTCTTGCATAAGCAATCTTATACTAAAATCTTAAAGGATGGAGGGCCAGTCTCTGAGGGTTTAAGAGGCTAACCCGTCAGGATACTGAACAGGTCTGCTGGTAGCGGGTATCGGCCTGTGGTATGACTAGGTAAACTCGTAGTAGTACTGAATAGGCTTGCTGGTAGCGGGGCATTCTACCTAGCGAGGATGGTAATCTGTCAAAAATAGATAATAAATTTAAACTTGTCCTGATGTACGACATTACTTACAGACAAAGATGACATGAAGTATGTATGGTTAAGCTAAGGTTAATGAACTCCATAAACTTGCCATTGGGAACTAAATCCGAGATTATCTTGAAACTCTCTTTCCTACCTCTTCTTATCTATATATAGGATCTCGTATCCTATAGGTGGGGCCATATTCTAACTGTCTCGTCAAACCAATCTGTGAAATTTATCTTTATACTTTACAAACTATAAATCTTCAGCTATCGAGAGAACTGACTGGTTTCCTTTACTTTTGATTGTGAGGTGTCACAATACTTAGGTGTGGGGGAGGGGTTCATGAGTTGACAAATGATCATTGCCTAAAGAAGTATATCTTTGTAAAAAATTTGTATTATTTTCATGATACAGGTTATTACATCAACAATCATTTTATCTTGAGGTTCTAAACTCCTGTGTGCTATAAATTGTTGTATATGTCCTTAACAGACCCACTCTATTAGTTTATTTTTGTTACAGGCTGTTCATTGTAGGTTTGAAATTACATTTTTGTTACAGGTTGTTCATTGTAGGTTTGACATTACATGTTCTATGCAAGTGGATTGAGTGAGCACGGTGGAAAAATCAACAACAATGGAACACTCTTAGCTTGCCTAAAATCCTATTCACTATGTATGTGGCCTCTGAGGAATCAATTGCCTCAGCCATAAAGATCCCAAGAGTTGGAGACTGTTAATTTAAACACCACTAGTTGCCAAGAGCAAGCTATAACAGGGTTTTCAAAACCAAATTTCAGAACATCTCTGGAGCTAAGGGATACTCCAAGGAGTGGATAGAAGAGGAGCTAATCAACCCTCTCATAGTCATCACCAGATTGATTACATATGAAGGTAGATATTCCATATTTAAAGCCTGTCAATTTCGATTATTAGCTCACTTTTAGTTCCATAAGCCATTGTAACTTTCCCTTTTACTTGTTAAAGAGTCTTGAGAATATGTCTTCCCAAGTGAGGAAGGATGTAATCAATCCCCATAACAACCTATTTTACCATGACCTTATCAAACTACTTGTCTTAGCCGAGTTGGAAAAATAAGAGAAAGTGTGGGATGAGTTCATTTACCAATTTGCAAACCCTCATCTTACAATCAAGACTATCAAGAAGAATCTTGATCTAGGGACTGTTACTCCACCCAAACCCTCATGCTCAAGCTATTCCTTTACCGGACCAAAAGTCCTAGAAACTTGTTGATACCCCTGTAGCCTCATCGAGCAAGAAGACCAAGAAGCCTATTGCTAATTCATGGCACGAGGACGTGCCATATCTTCGGCCTGGGGGTATTTTTCCTGAGCTAAAAATGATAAACATTGCCCATTTGTATAGCAAACCCATGAGAAGAGGAAGTAGGATTTCTGTCAAAATTCTGTCATACTGTCTTTTTACAATGTCTTGGGATATTGTATCAACAGTTGTTTGTATTGGTATGCTAAAATTATACACTGTTGACATCATTATGTGTGTTATAAGCTTGATTTGCATTTTTTTATACTTAACTACTCTTTGTGACAAATACAAAGCAATAACAACTGCTAAATACTTACTACCATCTATATTACAAGCTTATGAAAAGAGGAACAATTGTTTGAATTGTTACAGATCGATAAAAGGAAATAACAATTCTCCTGATTCACCATGCCTACCAGTACAAACCAAGCCTTTTGTTAGTATTTGTCAGTCTGTTAGTCACCCGTGATCAAGTTTTCTCTTTCATGTGATTGATAGGGTTATTAGGTCAAATTGTTATATTTTCAAAACAAAATTCTCAAATACAATTTGACATATCTTGGTTGTAAAATGGTCATTGGTGTGCCTAGGTGTCCTTATTACTCCCTCCACTCATCCAAATTCATAAATTTTCATCATGGTCATGTCATCATTCCTTGTCATCAATTTTGAAATGATTGTCTTGGTCAAAGATTTACTTCAAAATTGGTTTATGAATTAAGGAGGATGAATTTGACAAAAGTGAAAGAGGTTTTTTTCAATAATAGACCAAGAAACAAAAACCTCCTTCATTTTATGCACATGTGTTATTGTTTGAGAGAAATCCCCCAAATACAGTCACTAAAGGAGGGTTTCTACACATTTGGACAGCTTGACTTGAAGTCAGTTTTTCAGAGGTTTGGAGAAGGAATTTGCAGTTCTTGATGGTTCCATTGTGTAACAGACATCATAAATTTTCCATCCATACCACTTTCAGCCCAAAATTCCTCTGGGAAGGCCTCCAAAATTCCTATCAAAGACCACGTTGCATTTCTGCTAAGAGCACGCTGCGCTTCTGCAAGTTTTGAGTAACCAACTTTAAGTTGGGATTATGAACAAATGGGAAAGTACTTTTGAAACTTGGAGGAGGTTTGTGTTCATAACATACCAAAACACACTAACCTCTCTCATTTTTTGAATATAATTTATGGTTTGGGATATATTCTATCATCTTAGAGGCCTATGCTTTCAGAAAATAAAACACTCTGTTTTTTTCCTATTTTAGTCATATTTTCTTTTTGTGTTTTCCTAATAACAGGGAATGATTTTTTGAAAACCAAGAGAGGTATTTATCAAGGACATATTAAAAAACAATAAATTTCTCAGTTTCTAAATATACGTTATGGTCTTGGATATATTCACATCTCTTAGAGGCCTAGTTTTTCAGAAAATAAGACACCCTATTTTTTCTGTTTTAGTCATGTTTTCTTGGTGTGTTTTCCTAACAACTGAAAGTGAATTTTTGAAAACCAAGAGAGGTTTTTGTCAATAACATATTAAAAAAAAAATATATCTCTCATTTTTTACACAAGTTTTACTACCTTGTAGTTATAGGTGTCACTTTGATACCTATTTTTCACAAGTTCGTCAGGACAAAATTGTTGCGCTTATGTGAAGTCACTTTTGGAACTAATTATTGCAGAGGTAAAATTGTTGTTTTGAATGGTTTAAGAGATCAAGGGTATAATATACATCACAAGGCTTCCTCACATGTCATCAACAACCTCCAAAAACTCCAAACCCTCCAGTTCAAACTTAGAGATCATGAAACACTAAGTTGTCATTTACGCCATGATAACGTTGTCCTACAAGCCAAGATGAATTCTCTACAGCATTAGGTTGATGATATCACTGCCACCAATAATAGTCTCTGGATGCAATTGAAACACCACAAAAATCCTAAGTCAAAATCCCCCGGGCAAGAGGGAGAAGCTTCTCAAGCTAATCCACCCCCTCCTTCATAAGTTTAGTCATGAAGGGCAATTTCTTTCTGTTTGCAGTGGGACCTGCAAAATATTAGGTGTGGGGGTAATGTTGGGCCCGAGATATGATCACTTTTATGACGGTTATTATGCACTTTTGCCACATTTACATATGTATTTTTCATCTTTTGAATGAGATTTTTGAAGAATTTCATGATAAAACGGTATGATCGACATAAGGTATGCATGATTCATGTTTAATGATTGTATCGAGCATAATTTATCATGTTTTCATGCTTCCAAGGATCTGATTCACATTTTTTGGTGTTACAGGGCAAAATCACAAGGCATTTTTCCATCCAGCACTTCGTCCAGTACTTCATCTGGCACTATTGTAGGCAACAAACTTAAACATTAATTTTTGGGAGGATGAAGTGGAATCTAAAAAATCTGGCACATGGGTTTTGTGCGCAGTATGCCCAATTAGGTCCCAAAAGTCGTTTCCTGAAATTGTGAACGAATTAAGAGAAGTTTGTGGTTTTCAATTCGGAATCCAACACTCCTTCCGATACTCGATCCGACACTCCGTCCTGCACAAAAACGTAGGGTGACTTGGCAGTTATGGCATTGCGGCCAGTGATGGGAAAATCAGAAACGTGGGTTTTGTTCGTGCTTATCCCCTCCAGCTACTGAACTCTTGACAACTCGATTTTGGGTTGTTATGGTGGGCGATTATTGGCTCACTCTGTTTCGGCAGTTAGGGCACCATTAATGAAATTTGTCAATTTTAGAAGTGGTTCGAACCTCCCGTGGTCAACCATTTGGCATGTAAACGTTATAAATACTGTTGAGGTGGTCAAACATAAGTTAAGAATTATATACAACAATTTGATAGGGACAAACACGTTTTTACTCTGTTTTGAGTTTTTACATTGCCAGATTATGCTAGAAATACGTTTTTGAGTTTTCATGGTGAATTCAAGTTGCTGAGTTCGTGGTTGGATTTTAGGAAGTAGCCACGAATTGCTAGGGGCTCAGTCTGGTTATTATCTTTGTGTTGTTTATGTATTTCATAGTTCAATTATTCTCTTTATTTTTCTGTACATGCATTTTTATTATGTAAATTAGTTTGTTGTTGCAATTTAATTGTTTTGATTCTTTTTTGTCAGTTAGTATGATGGATTGTGTTAGCATGCATTAATCTCGTAGTTAAGAATAGATCTACAGACTCCTAGACTAACCCCATGTGTAGTTAAATACTAGATTATGTTTTTATTTATGATTTTAGAATCAAGTTTAAAACATAGTTTTGAATAGCATAGAATAGCGTTATAATTTGGGTTTTAATTGACAAGGGTTTGATGGATGGATAGAGTTAATTCCAGTTTTTAATGATAGATTGTGTATTTTAGTTTTATATAGATCTTGTTGAATTAGTTGTTGATTAACGTAGTTGTTAGTTTACTTTTTAAATGGCATGTCTTAAATTTCTGTTTTTAAGCATTTCTTTATTGTAGTTTGAATTGTTAGAATAGATATAGCATAGTTTCATTTATGTAATTTCCTTTTCTAGAATTAAATTGCAATTATATTTCTTAGTTAATGGTTGAATCTAGTTTTTCTTATAATGATGATCTCGTTATGTTGTTGATGGTTCCTATATGAATATGCAGTGTATCTAACATTGTTTTTGTCATGGCTAAACTCTCATTGGATTGTTTAATCCCTACTTTTCATTTTGCCATTGAAATTAGTGTTGAGCTTATACCGCTTGAATTGTCCTTTGTTGTCAAGTGCCATTGAGATATCATCTGACACCGAAGACAATCACACAACCACCAACATTATATTTGAATTGTCATAGGTTAAAGATAGTTTCTTGCTTATCATAGATTAAGAATTAGTTATTAATCTTTATTGCTTTCAAGAGAATAGATTTCCTTTCATGCATTGCATTGAGCATTTAAATTTCCTTTCATGCAAAAGAAATAGTTTTGCATTAGGCATTTAGTCCACTTGCCTCTTAGGCTAGATAGTTGTTCAATGAGAAGTTTTACTTGTAGTAGTTAGTTGCCTGATCCGAAATCGGATCCAGAAGCTTGACAGTGCTTGAAAAATGCTAAAAAAATTAAAGTGCTTAGAATCCGACGAAACTAGTGCCATTGTGTCCGTCTCTTCTTCCCGATTCCGGTGGTATATTTACTTTGTCAAACGGGCTCCGTATGCGAAAGTTATCGCGTTCTGATCGGAAGCCCAAACAGGTAAAAAGTCAAAGGTCAACTGGTCAAAAAGTCAATGCTGATGACATTAGCATGTTGACTGTGCAGAAGATGATGTGGAACTCTCTGGCTGATGGTGATTGGGCAGGTTTGCTGACAGGGCAGACATGTGGCAGGCAATTGGACCAGTCAATGGTTGACAAGTGGCATTTGTCCGTCGAATGGGAAAGTGCTACGTGGCCCAGTCATGGGCAACCATGTGGCACCCAGTCATCAGTCAAAGTGGCAGGTTTCAAAAGTTTTGGGGTCCCTGGGTTTTGAACCCATGACCAACCACTAAGCCTAAGCGCCTTCACAATAGTCCTATAACCAATGCGCCCAAATTATTTCATGTTATTAAAA
>ML776817.1:1046651-1084325 GCA_009831015.1 Picea engelmannii
ATCAGTCTTGTAGCCTTTGCTTAATTGTATTTTTATTTCATAGGTTAGTTAGGTGTCTTTGCTTACTTGTCTTTTGCTTTAGTAGGTTAGTTAGGTGTCTTTGCTTACTTGTCTATCTTCTTTAATAGGTTAGATAGGTGCTTTTGTTTACTTGCTTATTTATTTGCTTTCATAGGGTAGTTTCTCATTGAATGTAGGTTGGCAAGTTAAAGAAGTTTGATTTTGTCATTTGTTTATAATGCTTAGTAGTTTGTTTATTGCTTATTGTTGAACTAGTTTGCTTTACATAGGGTTTTACTTGCTTTCTTAGGAACTACCCATCGATCCTTGGCCCAAAAGTACTTAGGTTACCTAGTTTCATTTTGCTTAGTAGGATTTGCTCATTAGATAGTTTTTCTTGAGTAGATTAGCCTTAGATAGTTGTCTTCCTTAGTTAGACTATACTCCTACCAGCCTTTTACCTTTGGCATATATTTTGCTACAACTCTACGTTTACTTACCCCGGGTTGACAATTTAATTGAGGGTAGTTTAGTGTCTTTTTAGTGCATATATAACACCCATTAGAATATTTTTCAAAATCTTTATCAAATTACATGAGAAGAAGAAGTTACCAACAAATTTAATTTCAAAATTTCAAAGAAAAATTTGAATTGAACCAAATAATTTATTAGTTCTCGCCTACTATAGGCAAACTTACCCTTGGAGTCACCATATGTTGAATAAAAAAATCATCACCTACTAAAAACACTTGCAAAGAGTTGTGAAGCCTATTATTATTATTATTATTATTATTATATAGCTAATAGGTGGGGTCCCCGGTGAAGAGAATGCAAAAGTGTTGATATTGTAGCTTTTCTTTGCAGAACACAGTTTTTGAGATGATGCATCCTTGAGTAATGATACTCCAAAGTAACGATCTGATGCCCTTATGATAATGCTTGATGTTTAAAAATATTTACTTGCATTAATGATTAAGTTCTAACACCATTATAACATTGATAGAATGGTCTCTAGAAGAAATTTGATACATGTTCAAATTTATGTTAACGATTACAATTTTGGAAAATGTGCAAGTGTCTAACACATAATGAAAACATGCATACATTGGTTGAATGGTTCCAAATCATGATTATCTCATATACATATCATGAAAACAAGTCAAAGGCAAGTTACATGATTTGTAAATTTGAAAGATGAAATTAGAGAGAGATACTTCTAATAAGGTTTTCTCTTGTTTCAAGTGAGATTTCTGATATTCATTCTTTCATTTTTTGAGTTCAGGAGAGACAAATCCTCTTGTTGACAACAAGATTATTCCAAAGGTGGAAAAGAATAAAGGACTAAGAAAAACAAACTATTGACATGCTTCAGAAGGTCATTCACTTAGTTTGGCAGTTTGTTTAGCTTGATTAGAATTTTTGAATTCATTTTCGGTTCTGATTAAGGCTATTTTGCAGAGTCAAAATTTGATGAGCTTGTGTCTTGGATTGATCCAATTTATTTTAGTCTTGGTCTTTTTATTTTAGACATCCATTTTCTTTATATGAAATTAAATTCCATTCTAGACTTCTAAGTTTGATTCTGGTCCTTACCCTCGCAAGGGTTTATAAAGGGGAATTTCATTGTAACTCAGAAAAGTCATCATTAATAAAAATATGGTTTCTTCTCAACTAAGTCTTCTATTTACTGATTTTCATATGTATACATATTCTTTATTTATTCATGTTAATTTTCACAAACTTTATACATAAACGCTTTTTGACATTTTTTTAGCAATAACACACAACTTGATAATAACATCAGGCCCAATAACATATTTCTTGAGGGTTGGTTGATAATTTTGAATAGGCTATAAGCCGAGGGTAACATTCCTGCCTATCTCACCTAGCCTAGTGGGATTTGAAAATGCTTGAGTGAATACTTTCCATTTCTCGCATCAACAATTGGAAGGACAAATTTTTTTGTGATGGTTGACAAGTTAACTAAGTATGTGCATTTCATGGGTGTAAAGGAAACAAAATCAACAAATCAAATCACTGAAGTGTTTTTCAAAAATATTTATAAATTACATGGGTTTTTGAAGGTCATTACCAGTGATAGGGATGCCAAGTTCAAGGGTTTTTTTTCTAGAAACAATTTTGCAAATAGATCGGAATGTCTTTCAATATGAGTTTATCTTACCACCCTCAAATAGATGGTCAAATAGAGGTTGTAAATAATTGTCTTGAAGCCCACCTCCACTATTTCCTCATTGATAAGTGGAAAAAGTGGTCCCATGGTTATATATTGCAAATAGGGAAAATTTTAAGGATGGAAATTTATCTCACAATGTAGAAACCTTGGTGAATCCTACTAGTCTTTAATATGCAAACTATAAAATATTTGGCGATATTTTTGTAAAAATATTCAAATTTTTAAGGATTTTATATAGTTTTTATAAAATTTGGCCTATTTTTAAGGTAAAATAATTTTATTCTATAGAATTTGGGAGAATCACTTTTAGAAAAAATAGAAATTAGCGAATCTTTTTTTTGGAAAAAGCATGGAAAATTAACCCATGGGCGAAATTTAGCCCCCAAAATTTTTCTTGCTTGCAAAATGTTGGTATAAATCTACTTACCACACTTCAACTATAGTGTACATAACCCCAAAAATTTAGAGAAATCACATAAAATGTAGTGCAAAACCAAAGAACACAAGAGAAAAGAGAGATAAAAATAGAGAGCTATGTTCATTGCCTCTTCAAGGGGGCAACCTCCAAGAGAAATGCTCCAAATACAAT
Organism: Picea engelmannii; assembly: GCA_009831015.1. NCBI lineage: Eukaryota > Viridiplantae > Streptophyta > Pinopsida > Pinales > Pinaceae > Picea > Picea engelmannii. Next base: position 1,049,435 of record ML776817.1, read on the forward strand.
AACAATTCTTCACAAAACAATACATAACCCTGTACTCAATATATAACTATCCATAGAGAAGCTTAACTACCTATGGCCCCTTTATAATGAGGGTCGACCAACTAATTTGGGCCTTATTATTAAAACATACCCTTTATTGCAATGAGTGGCGATTAACTAACTATTTAATGGGCCTTATTCAAGGAAGGTGGCCTCATACATTAATAAAGTATCTAAGGGGGTTAGGGTAAGACCCTAACATGCCCTCTCCCTTTGAAAGAAACATTGTCCTCAAGGTTGAAGGAGAGGAACTTGTTGTAGAATATCTTTTGGTTCCCATGTGGCATCTTATGGTTGCATATTGATCGTGCACTGGTGCAAATGGTGCTCTCAAGTATCCAATACTTCTTTTGGCCGGATCCAAATGGAACCTTCTTCATAAACTGTTGGTATATTGGTTTTCACTTTGCAATTTAATCTCACAACTTTCTTCAAACATGACACATGAAATAATGGATGAATCTTGGAGTGGGTTGGGAGAGCCAACTTGTATACAAATTTACCAATGCATTTTATGATTTGATAGAAACCATAGAACTTGGGATCTATCTTCTAGGGAAATTTATATTGGAGTGATGTTTTTTTATAAGGTTGCAGACAAATAAACAATTGATCAACTTCATTAAAAGAATGTTCAAATATATGTTGATAAACTAGTTGTTTCATTCAATTTCACACCATAAACAAGTTGTCCTTGATGATACGTATAATGAATTCTCTGGTATGAAGTCTTCTATCTACTGCATGAACCTTGGAGGTGCATGGTACATAAGATGCCACTGATAGGGGTTTTTTTCCATAAATGACTTCATATGTTTTCATTTTGGTAGATCAATGATAAGTAGTGTTGTACCACCATTCAACAAGGGGAATCCATTGTTCCTATTGGTGTGGCTTTTCAGAAGTAAAACATCTCAAATAGATTTCTAGAAACGTGTTGAACACTTTTGTTTGACCATTAGTTTGAGGATGATATGCAGTGCTCATGTTCAACTGTGCACCTTTAATTTTAAATAGTTTCTTGCCAAAATTTTCTGGTGAATGTGAGGTCCCAATCCAAGACAATGGAAGTGGGCATACCATGTAGCTTAAATATCTTATCCATGAAGGCCTGAGCTACTGAGGAAGGAGTGAAAGGATGATCTAGGGCACAAAAATGAGTAGCGTTTGAAAGACAATCAACAACCACCATGATCACTGATTTGTTGCCTGCTTCGAGGAGTTCCATGATAAAATCCATTGAAATATCTATTCAAATTTGTGTTGGGATTGGTAATGGTAGCAATTCCCTTTGTATCTTCATTGTTTGTCCCTTGTTTCTTTGGAAACTGTCACAGGATGCTACGAAGTATTGGATATATGTTTTCATGTCATCCCAGAAGAATGCATGCTTATTTCTTTCATGCGTTTTATGAAATCCATAGTGACCAACCATTGGTGATGAATGTAGCCCCTTTAAGTCTTGTTGTTTTATGGCCGAATATTTTAACATAACAATATGCCCTTTATACCGTAATTATCTTGTTTCCATGTATAACCTTTATGTGGTTTTGGATATAACTGACCCATCCTCAATTTTTTTGGATAAAGCATCAACCAAAACATTCTCTTTACACTTCTTATATATGATCTCACAATAATACCCCAACATCTTGGTGACCCATTTATGTTTCTCTGGGGAAGACAACCATTGTTCAAGCAAGTAATTCAGACTATGATGGTCAATATTGATCTAAAAACACCTCCCTATAAGATATGGGTTCCAAGTCTCCATTGCATGAAGGATAGCCATCATTTCCTTCTCATGTGTGAGTTTTCCCAAATTACGGTCACACAATTGTTTACCGGTGATTTCCAAGGGGTGTCCTTCTTGCATTAATACTAATCCAAGACCTCTCCTTGAAGCATCAAATAAAAGACAAAAGTATTATTAAAGTCGGGTACTGCTAATACTAGAGTAGTGCACATGGAATTATTTAAAGCAACAAAGACACCTCCCACTAGGTGTTTTTGGATAAAGCATCAACCAAAACATTCTCTTTACACTTCTTATATATGATCTCACAATAATACCCCAACATCTCGGTGACCCATTTATGTTTCTCTGGGGAAGACAACCACTGTTCAAGCAAGTAATTCAGACTATGATGGTCAATATTGATCTAAAAACACCTCCCTATAAGATATGGGTTCCAAGTCTCCATTGCATGAAGGATAGCCATCATTTCCTTCTCATGTGTGAGTTTTCCCAAATTACGGTCACACAATTGTTTACCGGTGATTTCCAAGGGGTGTCCTTCTTGCATTAATACTAATCCAAGACCTCTCCTTGAAGCATCAAATAAAAGACAAAAGTATTATTAAAGTCGGGTACTGCTAATACTAGAGTAGTGCACATGGAATTATTTAAAGCAACAAAGACCTGTGCCACTACCTCACTGAAAATAAGGCATTCTTTTTAAGGAGTGAAGATAGAGGAGCTGCACATTTTCCATAATTTTCACAAATTTCTTGTAGTATCATGTAAGTCCTAAGAATCCCATTGATCTCTTTAATGTTTTGGGATGTGGCCAATCTTGCATATCCACCACTTTCTTGGGATCAACTCATACGCTTTCCTAACTTACAATGTGACCCAAATATTCAAATTCATGAACCCCAAAATCACATATGGAGCACTTCAAAAATGATTGGTTGTCTCTAAAGAGTCACAAGGACTTATCAACATACTCTATGTGTGATTCCCATGCTTTATTGTAGATCAAGATATCATCAAAGAATACTAGCACAAATTTGCATAGGAAGGGTTTGAAAATATTGTTCATGAGACTTTGGAAAGTGGATGGAGCATTGCAAAGGCCGAAAGGCATCACTAGAAATTCATAATGACTTTCATGTGTTTTGAAGACTATCTTTGAGATGTTTTCCTATTTCATCTTGATTTGGTGCATCCTGAATGTATATCAAGCTTAGTGAACAACTTTGCTCCATGAAGTTCATCAAGGAGATCATTAACAACAGGGATATGGAATTTATCCTTTATTTTCAAATTATTAAGAGCCTGAAAATCAATACACATGCACCAAGTTCCTTCCTTCTTTAATACCATGACTATTGGTGATGAGTAAGGGTTGTACTGGGACATATGACCCCCGCCTCCAAAAAATCATGAATGATCTTTTGTATCATTATTTTGTGCAAAAGGGTGGCGATAAGGATGTACATTTGGTGGTTGACTTCCTAGAATCATGGTAATTCCATGGTCATTCTCTCCTTGAGAAGGGGGTAAACCCTTTGGTGTCTCAAAGACCCGATGATGTTTGTCAAGGACTAGATACAAGTTTGGGTGGATTACTTGTGTTGGGTTATCCATAAGTTGTATGGCATTAAATTGGGAAATAGTTCCAGAGTGTCCCTTCTTTAATAACTTATCTATACGATGAGAGCTAGTTATTTTAGGAGAGCCTAGTTGAAGCCATCGAAGGGTGTGTACATGACCCTCTTTAGTGAAAATCATATAGAGTTATTTGAAATCCACGGTGACTGGTCCCAACGTGCATAGAAATTCCTCCCCAAATACTATATCACACCCACCCATATCGATGGAAAATAGATGGTTTCGAGATGACAGTCTCCCATTTGGAGTCTAACATTTTCAAATCTCCCCCAACATTTCATCTTACCTCCATTGAAGATCATGATTTCAAAGTTGTGCATCGAGTGTACAAAACAATGGGTTTCTTTTGCCACTCTATTGTGAATGAAATTGTGAGTATTGCCACTGTCAAATAGGACTGACTTTTTGATGCTTGATGTAACCCATGAGTTTCAAGGTTCATGGAGTTGAAATGCATGATAATGCATGTAGGAAGATAAGTGTTTCTTCATGAGAGAATGGAGGTTTGATATCCACCTGAGTTTGAGTGTTGGTGTCTTCAACTCGTAATTCTGGTGTCTCTTCAATACTTATGTCTTTAGTCAAGTCTTAAGTGGTCATATCAATTCAGAACAATTTTTGTTCTTTACAGAGATGACTTGGAGCATATTTTTCATCACAATTATAACAAAGTCCTTGTCGTTGGTGATTTTCCATTTATGCTCGAGACAACCTTTCTAATTTCAAGGGATGAGTAGGAGTACTTGTGCTTGGGGAAGTACCCTAGGGGGATGAGTGCGAGGAATGACGTTTTTTTTTTTGTGTGTGAATTGATCACCATATCTGATTCTAGGGCTCTTTGTGTTGCTTCTAACCATGTAGTGGAACGTTGCATTCTAACGTGTGCTTGAAACATTATTTATAGAAATAATTTACTAAGTTCTATGTATTTACAACTAATTTCTCAAACGTTTCCATAAAGTCTATGATCAAGCATGTTTAACATAACTTGATAAGACGCCCGAAATAGTGAGTATCTTTCTCGAAATGTGCATAAACAACCTTAACATACTAACTCCAAGTGATATATCCTCCATATGATTTTTATGCCATTCCCACCATTGCCATCGTTCTAGGTCTAGATATAATACCCTCACCCTGAGTTTCATCATGTCATCAATAATTCCCTAGAGGGATAAGTAATGTTCCATCTAGGTGACCCATCCAGATGAGTCAAAACCATCAAACTTGTTCAGGTCCACTTTAGGAGAATGGTGGCATATGTTATTATCCATTGATCTATTGTTGTGCAGACCTGAAGAGGGTTGTGGGTGGTTAAATAGTCCTGAGTGAGAATTTTCTTCCTAGTGTGGCTCAATATGTTGTGGATTCTAATGGTTTTCTTCTGGTATGCCTTAAGTTTTCATATCCTTCAACTTCTCAAGAAATGTCTTTTGGAAGTTGCTAAACTTCTCTCTCTTCTTATCCAAATTCTTATCCAACATCTCATTGAACACACTTATGTTATCTTGAATTTTCTTAAGCTACTCATCCATGTCATCCAACCTTCTTGTAGTAGAGAAGATGTTCATGTTGTACGAAGAAGAATGGGGGGGGTTATAGGTACCCTTCATGGGTGAGCTCACTGAGATAGGTTATTGGGTCCTGGGGACAAGAGAGTGTTAGGTACTATAGATATTTGATATACATGCTAGGTCCAACAATAGTGTTCGACCCAATATCTTAGGGCACTAACTAAGGAGGCTCAACCATGCCCTTAGATGTACTACTCGACTACCAAAGTACTAGAGAGTGATCTCCTCAAGTGTTGTTTTTGGTGTACTATAACAACAAGATGACTTATTTGTTTATCTAAGGTTGGTTTCAAGTGTACCTAGGGGACTTCTTGTATACTCGAGGGTACGTTGAAGTGAGATTCCATATACATTAACTGTTTGATGCGGTACTACTCAAAGGGGTACCAACATGGGTTACAAGGGTTTCCAACAATGTGATCCCTCTTGTATTTCTTACATGTATTCGTCCCCTACCATAGTTTTACTCGTTGAACAACATATAATTGTGTTATTTAAAGACACCGAAACACGTCTCTAAAAAACATAAAAAAAAAAAATTATGAGCTTGTTAACACCAGAAAAGCTCTTAAATTCATTAGAAAATAACTTGTGCAAGATAGGGCTTGAGGTAGAAAATGTAAAATGGTCACAACTTCAATTATACTTATCTGATTGGCTATTATGACCCCAAATATAAAATTCCATGTCTTTTATCGATCTAATGTCATTGGTTTGACTAAAATCCGTGCACTCTGTCAAAATATATCCAATTTGTGAAATTCACGACTGTCACAAAAAAACCCTAAAAAATTGTAGATTTTGAATTGACAATATCTCCACTTCCTAGACTCTATTTTGGAAGATCTTGTTTTTTAAATTGAGTGTTTTTTCAAGAGGAATTCAAATCTATGGTTGTTTTTTTCAAATTATGTACATAAGTTTCAGAAATCGACCTGAATACTATCGTCCTCTTTTTTCCATAAAAAATATGCAAAAAGAAACAATCTCCCACTTCATACCCAAGAAAGAGCTCTGAAACCACTTGTAGTGTACTTAACCCCAAAACTTTAGATAAATCACATAAAATGTAGTGCAAAACCAACGAACAAAAAAGAAAAGAGAAATAAAAATAGAGAGTTATGTTCACTTGCCTCTTCAAGGGGGCAACCTCCAAGAGAAATGCTCCAAATACAATAACAATTCTTCACAACATAATACATAACCTTGTAATCAATATATAGCTATCCATAGAAAATCTTAACTACCTATGGGCCCCTTATAATGGGTGTCGACCAACTAATTTGGGCCTTATTACTAAAAAACACCCTTTATTATAATCAATGACTATTAACTAAATAATTAATGGGCCTTATTCAAGGAAAGTGGCCTCATACATTAATAAAGTATCTTAGTAAGGGGGTTAGGGTAGGACCATAACATTAACTAAAATGACTCCCTTTCAATTTCTATATGATTATGAACTCTCGAAATGGAAAGAGTTTGGATTTAAGGATATGCAAATTTTGACAGCACGAAATCAACTAGTCAAAAAATAAGGTCATTCAAATACTCAAGATAACTTAGAAATTGCACATAACCATATGTAGCAACAAGTAGATCAACATAGGTCGGAAAGATAATTTGAAGGAGATTGGGTGTTTGTAAGATTTCAACCATACAAACAATTATCTCTTAAGTAAAAAGGAAAGAACAAATTGTCTCCCAAGTTTTATGGTCTATACAAAATTAACAAAACAATCAATCAAGTAGCATATGGCTTGGAATTGTTAGATAAAAGTCGCATCCATCATTTTTTTCATGTGTCATGTCTCAAAAAAATGATGGGATAACGTCAATGATCACAAACATAACATCCTATATTAGATGACGAAGGAAGGATATTTTTGTACCTAGAAGGTATTCTCACAACCAAAGAGAAGAAAATTCAATCCAGAACACTTAAAGAGTACTTCATTAAATAAAAAAGTCTTCCAAAAAAAGATTTGTCGTGGGAGACAGAAAAATTCCACTAACAATATCCCTAATTACCCTTGCTTTGAAGACAAAGCACTTCTCAAAGAAAAGACAATGTTATATACATAAAATAAAGTTAGGAAATAAATTACATATAATAATAAATATCAATAAAGATAAAGACATAACATAATAAATAAATAAATAAATTTAAAGACATAACTTTTCATTAAAAAACACAAAGGCACCCGCTTAGATTGTATTCATGTTTTAGGTTGTATTCATTTAATGTCCACTCAATGTAAGCATTATTTTATACATTTATATAGATCTTGATTTATATGCAATTACAAAGTCAATTAAAGAAAAATGTATGCTCCACCACCATAACAAGATAATTCACCTCTTACTTTTTAACAATATCACAATTTGGCCCCACAATATCTCCTCTTTCCACTTCCTCTTTTTATTTTTATATTTCTGATATATTCCTATCTTCATCTTTAGTTCTTTGTTGTATTTCCAATTCCTTTTAATATCACAATTTGACCCCACAATATCTCCTCTTTCCACTTCCTCTTTTTATTTGTATATTTCTGATATATTCCTATCTTCATCTTTAGTTCTTTGTTGTATTTCCAATTCCTTGATTTGTCTTTTAGTGCTTGCAATTTTTAATTATTACTATTGTTCTACCTCCTCTTTGTGCCATTTTTKATCTCATAAGATTTCTATTGTCTTCTTAGCAGCTCCTCTTGATTCGATTCTTCCTCTTAGATCTCAAAGCAGTTGTTATGCTACCAAATGATGTGATTGGGTATGGTGTTCTCAAATTTTGAATTTTTTTTTGTGAAACTCAAATTAGTGACCACACAAATTAATATTCATACATAACATTCAAAACCAAATACAGAACCTTAAGGACAACATATGCTTTCATAAATATTATACAAGAGAGTATATAGTTTACAAGGTTACAATCTCTTAGGAGTTTTAGGCTCTCTAACTCTCCTTTCTTCTCATCTTCGTTGATCTATTGACTTAGTTCTCTTTCTACTCTCTATTTTAACTATTTAACACTTCAAATATTCATTTTTTATCATTATGATGGTCTTCCTTTCTCTTCATCTATTTTAACTATTTGAATCTTCATTTTATATCATTATGATTGTTTTCTTTCTTTTCATCTTTTTTTGTTTCTTCCATTTATGTGTATGTTCAAACTTCCTTTTGTATTGTTTCCTTCACACAAATATGTGTTCTCTATTATGAAATTTCATGTGCAATGTTCTTCATATTCATTCCACACTTCACCTATGTGATATCTTTCTTTCTCTCATCTCCAAGAGTGTTATCTTCTTATTTACTTGCCTTTTCAATGTTCCTCATCCAAATTTTTAGCATGTTATTTTGTTTTGTTCTTATCCATGTATGCACTATTCCTCCATCTTGCTCTACATAAACACACTATAGCACCCACACTAATTATTGGCTTAACTTTGTGTCTCCCTTTTGACTTGGTCATATTCCTTATGAGTGTGAGCTATCTACAATTACACTTGGAACTTGTCTAATTGCTCACACATCATTTGTTCATCTTCAAAAGGGAGTGGACACTCTTAATACATTCCTTTGAGGTAAGAATTTTAATTATTTAAAAGAAGAGTAACGAGAATTAAAAAAAGAATCTAGAAATATTTAACAAATTTTAGCAATAAATAATTTTTAATGCCCCTTTTATGAAAAATGTGTGTTTTTTCCCATTAAATTAATCTATTTTAAGGCTATAAGTGTTGAAACAAAATCTAAAATGCCTTATATTAAAACAATTGAATATTATAAATGTGCATGACTAAATAATGTAATGAAAAAACCTTTTAATACCTTAAGTTTAGAAAATTGAATATTATAAATGTGTATGACTAAATAACATAATGAAAAAACCTTTCAAAAACATTCTTCCTCTTTCCTTCATTATTTCACTATGTGCTTGTATCTATACTCTTACAAATATAACCATATAATCCTTTTAAGATCAACATGTGTTAAGGAGCATATACTATTGAAAAAATACTACGCAAACACTTAGTCGATAATAAGATTTCAACCTCCAACAATCATTCACCAATAATGCAAGTGAACACATGCATTCAACTGGAACTATGAGCTGAAATACAAATGACTAAGCAACTTGAAACTCAGCAGTGGAAATAAATGAACAATAGACAACATTCAAGTACACATTTGACAAGTGGATATCTGGGCAATGCCCATGGAAAAGCCCCGACGGGAAAACCAGCCAAGGAGAGAGTCTTTTATTGAGCTCCCAGAAAAATATTTTCTAAGTTTACAAAAATACATGAACAACATTGAAAAATTGTACTTATCTCATCAACCGAGCAACATTCCAACCTCGAAAACTATGCCCAAAAACTTTCTTGGAATCTGCGCCCAAATTTCCATACAATTGAACACACTGTCAAATTTGTACAACAACGCCAATACCTCAATTTATGTGCCTGAGATATGTAGTAACAATGCGGACTTGTACAGATTTAATCAACCAAATATGCACCTTGAAATTTATGCAAGAGATCAACTTCGATTTTTGTGCATTTTCTCTATTGTACGACCTGCTCTAAAATATGTATTGTACTGTATATTAAATGCAACTGCTTACCTTGGGATGCATGCCAATCCTCTTGCTACTCTTTCTCTTCATCCATTCAGCTCAAACTCACTTGGAAAATGTATCTCTTCACATTCTCGCTCAATCTCTCGAAAAGTGCACCCCACCTCTCTCACAAGCTCCTTTTATTTACTCATTAATGAGTAACTTCCCTAACCCTAGATCTCAATGGTTGAGATTCAATCTCGCCTCACAAAATCAACGGACATGACTTATTCTTTCATTGAGTTCACTTAAATCACTTAAGTGACCCAAACTTTATAAAATCACTTTTACCCATTAAATAATAAAAGACCCCACTTAACTTTATAAAATCACTTTATAAAGTCAAGACACTAGAGAGAGACTTTTGCTTGGTCACTTCTGCATGTTGGGCACCGCCAATACAAAAGTACCTCTGAGCTACAAAAACTAACACTCCCTCTTAGTGAGGGAGGTACTTCTGGAACCTCCAGCAGAATCTGTCTCCAACGCCATCATCTCATATGTTGTTGTAGTTGCTCTCTCTGAACTAGAAGCCTCCTTTTCTCCCTGCACTGAACTATGATCTAGATATTTTTCCATCTAAGACATGCTCCTAGGAGTCTCCTCACTCTCTTGAGCATCCAACTGTGTCATCCCATACCAGCTGAGTCCTCTGGGAGTACTAGAATAATTTGGAATCCCCAATATCAACTCACTCTTTCGAGAAACCTTCTCACTCTTGGACACTGACACATATTCTGAATCCAAGAATCCACTAGATCCAACCAAAAGTTGTCCCAACAACCTGTATAACCTCTCATGTTGGACACCAAGCAATACAATTGTGTTCAAAGTAGCTCCCTCTGGATACAAAAACACCTTTCCACTGAAGAACACAACTCCACATCCATCAACCTCCAAAGCTAACATTGAGAGTAAATTTACAGGAAACTCTGGAACAAACAATACCTCAGTCAACTCTAGAAAAACGCACGACCCTAACTTGAATCTCACACATCCAACCCCTTCCACTGCATTTATGGTTCTATCCCCACAACCCATATAGCAGTTTGATTTTGTCTCTAAAAAATTGAGGAACACCAACCACATTTTCTTCATATGCCTAGATGCACCACACTCCAATTTCCCCAAACTCAGCACTACCACTTCTTGAAAGACCAGTCATTAGAGAAAATTCCTTCTCAAACTTCTCAGTAAACTCAATAACCTCAGCTGATGTTGATACCTCTGGATCCTTCTTCTTCTTCTTGTTTGAACATTGAATAACATAGTGGCCAATCTTATGAAATGCAAAGCATTTCACTTTGCCCATGTCCTTCTTCTTGTATTTTCTCTTTCTCACAAGAGAAAAATTCTCCTAGTTGACACCACCTTTTGCCTTCTCCTAATGAGAACCCTCTTGGATCTCCTCCTGAATAAATTCATCCCATAGTCTGCTCCAATCTGAGATCTTCTCTCTCCCCGCCACACACTTCATGAAAACATCCCAGTCTTTGGTGAAGCCCTTGAAGGCTATGCACACCAACTATGAGTCTAGAATAATCTCCCCTACAACTGACAACTCATCCTTCACCTGTCTAATCTTGGTGAGATAAGAGACCACACTCTCTCCCTTGGCCACCCAAGTGTTGTGGATTTTGTCCCTCATAGCCATCTTCCTATTCTCGTTCTTGTTCTTGTACAAGTTTATCATTTCATCCCACATCTCCTTGGTTGTCAGATTCTCAACCAAATGTGGGATCAGGTGGTCTTTCACTCCATCCAAGATTATCCTTTGTGCCCTTTATTCCTTCACCTCATGGAGGTATATGGAAATTGGATTTGACGAAGGCACTGTCACTATGGTACTCACAAATTCCCACAACTTGTTCTCCCTGAAAAAAGTTGCAATCCTCACCTTCCACTGCAGGTAGTTGGATATCCCCTCCAACCTATCCTCATACCTGAGACTGGAATTCATCCTTGTCCAACTAACAAAGGCCCTTTCTTTCCCTTCTTCTTCCAAGCAAAACCCCTACAAATCACTGCTATCCAAGTGCCAAACTCTGTCCATTGAACCTTAGGACCCAAGATCTAATACCATGTTGAAAAATACTAGACAAACACTTAGTAAATAATAAGATTTCAACCTCCAATAGTCATTCACCAATAATGCAAGTTAACACATGCATTCAAGTGGAACTATGAGCATACATACAAATGACTAAGAAATTTGAAAATAAAGAGCAGAAATAAATGAACAATAGACAACATTCAAGTACACATTTGACAAGTAGATATCTGGTCAATGCTCCTAGAAAATCCTTGAAGGGGAAACCAACCAAGGAGAGGTTCTTTTATTAAGCTCATAAGAAAATATTTTCTGAGTTTACAACAATACATGAACAACATTAATAAACTATACTTATCTCATCAAACCAACAACATTCCAACCTCAAAAACTATGCCCACAAACTTTCTTGAAATCTACGCCCAGATTTCCGTATAGTTGTACGAACTGTACAGTTTGTATAACAACAACAATACCTCAATTTTTGTGCCTAATATCTGTATTAACAACACATACCTGTACGGATTTACTCAGCCAAATATGCACCTCGAAATCTATGCAAGAGATTAGCCTTGATTTCTATGTATTTTCTCCAGCATTAAATGTTGTACGAATTGTTTTAAAATCTATATTGTATTGTATATTAAATGCAACTTCTTTCCTTAGGATGCATGCCCCTAAATATCCTTGGGATGCATGCCAATCCTCTTGTTGTTTCTTTTCTTCTTCCTTTCAGATCAAACACACTTGGAGAATGTGCCTCTTCACATTCTCGCTCAATCTCTCATTGAAAAGTGCACCCCGCATCTCTCACAAGCTCCTTTTATTTACTAAATAATGAGTACCTACCTTAACCCTAAATCTCAATGGCTAAGATTCAATGTCTCCCCACAATATTAATGGATGTGACTTATTCTTTCATTGAGTTCACTTAAATCACTTAAGTGACCCACACTTTAAAAACCAACTTTTACCCATTAAATAGTAAAAGACCCCACTTAACTTTATAAAATCACTTTATAAAGTCAAGTCACTAGAGAGAGACTTTTGCTTGGTCACTTTTGCATGCTAGGCACCGCCAATGTAGAATTACCTTTGAGCCACAAAAACTAACATATACCAAATATAGATAGGGCATTTAAAGTAGAATATAGTTTTATATCATAYATTCCTTTTTTTCAAGGATTTCTAGATATCATGCATCCTTCACTATTATCTACAACATTTGAATTTTCTATTGGGGAATGGGTGTAACATGATACAAAACAAATAAATAGAACTATAGATAATTGGAGAGGATAAGTTTCAAARATAAAAAGGTGGTGTCTAAAGACACTGCTACAACACTTAAGCACARAGAATTATGATCAGAACATCACAATGCATATTGAACATGAAAACCATGTTCAACATTAACATAAAACACTTGTACATATGATGATAATGACCCAAGGGGTCTACTATTTATAGCTTCAATATCTAACAAACTTCCTTGGGATCGAGAATATCTTGTCTACATACAACTGCCAGTAGTTAGAATTGACTATATCAAATATACATTGTCTATTTGGCTCGACAAGGATGTTCAACTCAACTGTCCATACATCCAAATCATAGTTGTTTTATTGATTGGTTGATCCACCGACCGATTGTCTTCGACCGCTGGTCGACTGTCCGACCAACAAGATTGTCAACTACTCGACCGACTAATGTAGATATTTGGTTGATCGCCCGACTGATTGTTTCCAGATGTAGGTCAACTACCCAATCGAATGATTCCAGGAGAATGTGATGAACCATCAAGACTTGATGTTCCAACACCCCCTATCAACTCGCGACTTTGGAGATTCAGGAGGTGAAATTATGTCAGTAGGACAACCCCCCATAATTGCAGCTTCCTGAAGCCCAAGAATTGTACACAGCTTGATAAACTTAGCTTTAGATAAGGTCTTAATGAAGATATCAACTACTTGATTATTTGTCCTGCAATAGACAAGAGAGACAACATTCTCATGAACCAATTGTCTCAAATAGTGATCATGGAGCTCAACATCCTTCATCTTACTATCGGAAACATGGTTTTCAGCAACTTGAATTGCACTTTGATTGTCATAGTAGATGGTAGTCGAGGTTTGAATAGGAAATCCAAATTCACCCAAAAGTTGGCGAATCCATACTGCCTCTATACTTGCATGAATGATGCCACAATATTCTACTTCTATAATCGACAAAGAGACCACCTTTTGTTTCTTACATGACCAAACCAATGGTCCAGTGATGAAGAAAAACACATATCCAAAAGTAGACTTTCGATCATCATTGTCGCTTGCCTAGTTGGAGTTGGTGAAGCTGACCAACGAATTTGAGCTTCGATAATACTTGATACCAAGATGAGTGGTACCCTTGAGATAATGAAGAATTCTTTTGATTTCTTTCCAGTGGTTCTCTCTAGAATCTTACATAAAACGAGAAACCACACTAACGACAAACAAAATGTCAGGTCGAATGTGAGTAAGATAAACAAAAATTTTGACCAATTGTCGATAGAGAGTAGCATCAACTTTGGGAGTTTGACAAGATTTTCTCAGCTTTACTCTAGATTGAAATGGAGTAACACAGAGCTTACAATATTCCATTTTAAAACGTGTCAAAAGATCCATTACATATTTAGATTGAGAAATGAAAAAACCATGAGATAACGATCACACTTGAAGACCCAAAAAATAATGCAGAAGACCAAGATCTTTCATGTCAAAGAAGTCATCAAGTTGCTTCTTCAATCTAATAATGAGATCAATTTTATTGTCAGTTATGACAAGATCATCAACATAGACAACAATAATCAAAGTATTTCCATGACTATGGAGTACATATAAGTTGTGACCAGATTCACAACATTTGAAGTCAAGGTGAAGAAAGAAATTGGTGATCTTAGCATACCAAGCTCTCAGAGCTTGCTTCAAACCATAAAGAGACATCTGAAGTAGACAAACCAGATTAAAATATTTCACAAAACCATGAGACTGTTCCATGAAAATTTCTTCAGATAATTCGCCATGAAGAAAAACACTCTTCACATCCATCTCATGGATTTGTGATCCAAATCGAGTAGCAAGAGAAAGAATCAATCGAACATATTTCATCTTTGCAACAAGGGAAAAGGTCTTGGTGTAGTAAATGCCTTCTTGTTGAGAAAATACTTTCGCAACCAGGTGAGATTTATGATGCTCAACAACACCTTCACAGATAAATTTGGTCTTGTAGACCCATCCAAAATTCACAATATTCTTCCCTTGTGGTCTGAGAACTAAATCCCAAGTGTGATTCTTTGACAATGAATCTATTTCCGTATGCATAACATGCTCCCATTTAGGTTGTCCTTGTGCATTTGAGTAGGTAACAAGATCAAAAGTTTTAAGCACACGAGTCATCAATGCAACTTGGCATGTTGCTTTTGACTGTGAGTTTTTCGGCCTTAAGAAATATCATCGACATCAAATCTAGCAGCTTCAATGGTCCTGGTATCCCATCTGGGTAGACAAGAAAAGAGTGAATTGTTTTTCACTACAGAAGGTCAATCAAAGTTGGAACAATTCCAGTCGATGGAGATGGAAGACGAATTGAAACAAATATCAACTGACCAATCAACTCGAAGGTCGATGGTCTAGTCGAAACAAGAATAGAGTTTGATTGTCTAGTCGAAGGAATGAAAAATGGAATAGGAGAACTAGAGTTAGAAACAACATCAAAGTAATCATCTTGTAACAATCCAGAGGCATTCAACAACTTGATGCTAGAAGACTTCTCATCGTACCATACATTTCTTCTGATAATGATCTATTGTTTGACAAGGTCAAATAGTCAATAGAATTTAGACTCTTCAGAGTAGCCCATATTGATGCAAGCATGAATCTCTGCATCCAATTTCTTTCTACAATCATAAAAAATATGAGCCTAGGCAAAAAATCCAAACACATAGAGGTGGTTGGCTGAGGGCTTCTGTCTGTACAATCGTTCAACAGGAGTCACCAAAGGAACAAATCGATTTGAGATGTGATTGTGTATATAATTTTCACAATAGACAACATCATCCCAGAAGCAAGGAAACAAATCTTTGTCCTGCAAAAAACATCTAACCATTTCGACTAATGTTCGATTCTTGCGTTCAACAACACCACTCTGTTGAGGTGTATGAGGGACCGACAACTACCAGTCAATGCCAGATAGAACCAGGTATTCTTCAAAAGGTCGATTATAAGGTACCAGGTCTATTATATTAGCAGAAAAGAGAAATAATGTAGAGAATAACACTAAGATAACAACATAATACGGAAATACTGCAGAGATAACAATGGAACAACAAATTATATGGAACCACAACACCAAAATTATACCTTTATTGATATAAACATGATTCACTTGCCTCTTCGAGGGGGAAACCTCCAACGGAGAATAGCTATATTACAATAATTCTTCAAGACAATTTTTCATACCCTCTACTCCTATTTATACTAAATCTATCTATCCAAAAGAACAATCTAGAGGAAGATCATTCTAGAAGTGGAAGCTTCTATTAGGTCTTCTTACATTTGACTTATTCTTCCTTATTGCTAGGCCTTATTAATATTGACCTTTATTACATGGAAATATATTATTCTACCCACTTGAGGGGTTATGTGGGTTAGGTCCCTAACATGCCCTCCCCCTTAAAATCAACCTTGTCCTCAAGCCTTGAGATGAGGAAATTGTTGCAAAATGGTAGATGGCTCCCAAGTGACATCTGTTGGAGTTGTATCTTTCCACTGGGCTAACACTTCCTTGATGGTTCGTTGACGAAGACGACACTCACGCTGGTCCAAAATTGCTTGTGGATGCAACCAAATTGATCCTTCTTCATCCAACTCAGGATTGTTGGTTTGAGTTTGGCACTTAGTTCCAATACCCTTCTTTAAACAGGAGACATGAAAAACAGGATGGAGCTTTGAAGAACTGGACAAAGCTAACTGATAGGCCACCTTTCCCACATGCTTGAGAACTATATATGGACCATAAAATTTTGGTGCTAGTTTCTGACAATGTTTGGCCTTGAGTGAAGTTTTCTTATAAGGTTGCAGTCAAAGAAACACCTGGTCTCTTTCAAAAAATTGACGTTCTGAGCGACCTTGATATGCTTGTTGCTTCATGCAATTCTGAGCGATGAAAAAATTCTCTTTGAGGGTATGGAGAATAACCTCTTGAACTGTAAGCGTTTCGACAACTGCCTAGAGCTTCGAGACACCTGGCATGTAGGAGAGAACGAAAGGTGGATTTTGTCCATATACTGCTTCAAAAGGAGTCATGCGAGTAGTTGTATGGTAAGAAGTGTTGTACCACCATTAAACTAATGGTAACCATTGAGCCCATTGATTTTTCCTTTCAGAGGAAAAACACCTCAAATATGTTTCCAAACACATGTTCACAACTTCAGTTTGACCATCAGTCTGGGGTGATAGGCAGTGTTGAGATGCAATTGGGAGCCCTATAGCCTGAACAATTCTTGCCAAAAAATTGCTTGCTAGTGAAAGTGGGATCTTGATTAGAAACAATAGAATGAGGCATGCCATGAAGCTTGAAGACATGATCCAAGAAAAGTTGAGCCACAATGGATGCGGTAAATGGGTGTTGAAGAGCACAAAAATGAACATACTTGGAAAGATGATCAACAACCACCATGATAACTGACTTATTTCTTGATTTAGGTAATCCCACAATAAAATCCATAGAGATGTCCCTCCAAATAGAGGGTGGAATCAGAAGCGGTTGTAGTGTGCCAGGAGCTTTGATTGTTTCTCCCTTGTTGTGTTGACAAACATCACATTCTTCCACAAAAGTGAGAACGTCATTTTTCATACCATCACAGAAAAAAGAACATTTGACCCGGTCATAGGTTTTTCTAAACCATGAGTGCCCAGTTGTGGGTGTAGCATGAAGCTCAGAAAGCACCGTGGATTTAAGTTGTGACTGTTTACTTAAATACAAACGACCTTTCTAGCGAAGCTCATCATTGTGCCAAGAGTACCCTAAGGAAATTGGAGAATTGGCTTGCAATTGTTGGATTAGATGTGAAATTTTAGGATCTTGTAGCCATTCCTGGCAAACAACTTGGAGTCAATCTGGTACAATGAAGGAGAAGGAGAAAAGGAACCCTTTATCTTCATATTTTCGTGAAAGAGCATCAACAACCACATTTTCTTTGCCTTTCTTGTAAATGATCTCATAATCATATCCAAAGAGCTTAGTTACCCATTTTTGTTTCTTCGGGGAGGAAGGTCGTTGCTTTAAAAAATACTTGAGGCTTTGATGATCTATATTAATTTGGAAGCATTGCCCCAAGAGATAAGGGCGTCAAAGATCCACGACATGCAAAATAGCCAACATTTCATTTTCATAGATTGATTGTCCCAAATGGCATTCTGACAATTGTTTGTTGGTAAAGGCCAAAGGTCTTCCCTCTTCCATAAGGACTGCTCCAATTCCTCTCCCGGAGGCATCATATTCCAGGACAAAGGTCTTTGTGAAATCAGGAAGGGCCAAGACCGGAGTAGTTCACATAGCCGCTTTCAAGGCTTGAAAGGCATTATCAGTTGTGGGAGTCCAAGTGAAAGAATTATTTTTAAGGAGAGCAGTGAGAGGCGTCGCAATCTTTCCATAATTCTGAACAAACTTGCGATAATAGCCTGTTAAACCCAGAAAACCACACAAGATTTTGATAGTCTTGGGGTGAGGCCAATCCTGCATTACTTCAATATTCTTAGGATCCACTCGGACACCATTCTTGCCAAAAATATGACCCAAGTACTCGACTTTTGAGGCTCCAAAAGAACATTTAGAGTGTTTGAGGAAAAGTTGGTGCTGAGATAGTAGATGGAGAACTTGATCCACATTGGCAAGATGGGATTGCCAAGTTTTACTATAGATGAAAATATCATCAAAGAAAACTAAGACAAAATGACAGAGAAAAGGATGAAATACATTATTCATGAGGCTTTGGAAGGTGGAGGGGGCATTACACAGGACAAAGGGCATGACCAAGAACTCATAGTGACCCTCATGTGTTCGAAAGACAGTCTTGGGGATGTCATCTTCTTGCATATGTATCGGGTGGTAGCCAAAACACATATCACGTTTAGTGAAGTATTGAGCACCACCCAACTCATCCAAGAGATCATCAATGACAAGAATGGGAAACTTGTCCTTGATGGTGAGCTTATTGAGGGCACAGAAGTCAGGACACATGCGCCAAGTACCTTCTTTCTTGAGTACCATGACCACAGGAGAAGAATAAGGGCTAGTACTTGGGTGGATAACACCCACTTGGAGCAATTCTTGCATTATTTTCTCAATTTCATTCTTTTGGGCAAAAGGATGATGATAAGGACGAACATTGGGAGGAAGACTGCTAGGAACAAGGGGGATGGAATGATCATGAACACCATGAGGAGGCAGAAGTCCCTGAGGAGTGGAAACTTGTCCTTGATGGTGAGTTTATTGAGGGCAAGAAAGTCAGGACACATGCGCGAAGTACCTTCTTTCTTGAGTACCATGACCACAGGAGAATAATAAGGGCTGGTACTGGGGCGGATAACACTCGCTTGGAGCAATTCTTGCACTATTTTCTCAATTTCATTCTTTTGGGAAAAAGGATGACGATAAGGAAGAACATTGGGAGGAATACTACCAGGATCAAGGGGGATGGAATGATCATGAACACCACAAGGAGTCGGAATTCCCTGAGGAGTGGAAAAAACATCTTGATGTTTGAAGAGGATAGGTTGGAGGTCGAGATGCACAAAGGGTGTCTCAATTGCTTGAATGGAATGGAGTTGAGCAATAATACCAGAGTGGCCTTTATTGAGGAGATTTTCCATGCGATGGGAACTGATGATCTCAGCAGAACCAGCTGTGAGACCTTGGAATTGATACATTTGTCCCTCTTGTTGGAATTGCATGGTTAATTCCTTAAAATCCATAAGAATGGGACCCAAAGTGCGTAACCATTCAACACCTAGCACAATGTCACAACCACCCATGTCAATGGAAAACATATGAGGTTTCAGGTGGTAATGTTCAATTTGAAGATGTACATTTTCACAACGCCCACCGCATTTCATGGACCTACCATTGAATATCATGATTTGAAACTTATTGACAACACGAATATAGCAATTGGTTTCCTAGGTAATACGATGATGAATAAATTGTGGGTGCTACCACTGTCAACAAGGATGATGACCTTCATATACTTAATATAGCCAATGAGCTTGAGGGTTTGTGGAGTAGAGAAACCAGTGAGGGCATGTAAGGAAATGAGTGGGACAACTTCAGGTGGGTCGACAGGCTCTTGGGTAGCATCAAGAAGGGAGAGCTCTTCAACAAGGGGAATTGTCACATCTTCTTCAGGAACATCTTTGGAAATGGCCATAAAAAGTTTTTGTTCCTTACACTTGTGCCCCGAAAAATATTTTTCATCACAATTATAGCAAATACCCTTCAATTGGCGTTCAACCATTTCAACCCTAGTTAATTTCTGGACCTTGAGGGGAGTGGAAGGGGGGTTAGGATTAGTGAGTCGAGGGAAAGAAACAAAAGTCAATTTTGTTTTCTAGGAAAAAACAACTTGTTGGGCCTCTTTGACACGTTTAGTAGCTTCCAACCAAGTTTGAGGGTGGGCAATGAGAACCTGGGATCAAATTTCATCCTTTAGGCCACTAATATAGTAATAAATCATTCGTGCGAGAACGAATCTGACATGCCCTCAGCTTGAAAGGTCAAATGCTCAAAAGCAGTGATAAAGTATTCCACTGTGTCTGACTGTTTCAACTTGGTCAAATGACTGAGATAGTGGGTATCAGTGTCAAAGTGGTCATAGAGATTTGCAACAAACTGGGCCCATGCAATATACCCATGACATGAATTTTTACGACATTACCACCATTGCCATAGTTCATGATCTAGATAGAGGAAAACATAACGGAGTTTGGCCAACTCATCAGTAATACCATGGAGAGAAAAATAATGCTCCATTTGAGTGACCCAACCTGTGGAATCAAAGCCATCAAATTTATTGACCTCAACGCGGGAAATATGGGGGTCACAATGAAAGGAGTTGGATTGAAAATGCGGAGAATGAGAGGAATCAACAACATCTCATTGGTCCGAAGAGGAATGACCTAAGTGTGGTTCAACAACTGGTTGACAACAGACTGGAGGGTGTTAAATTGGTTCATGAATTTGGCATCCATGGTATCAAATTGGTGTTGGACTTGGGTCTCGAATTATGTAAGGTGAGAATTGGTAGAGCCAATCTCAGATGTCACTTGTTGGGTGGATTCCTCGGCTTGATTGATGGAAGCTTGCAAGTCTTGGTTGTGAGTTGGTGGCCATTTGGAGAGGGTGTGTGCGGGTAAGGGAAAATGGGTGGGTGGGATCACAGAAAAGGACTTATAAGTGATAGGTACCACGAAAATCAGGGTGAGAAGGGGAATATAATGGGATAGGTGAAAAAATAGGGAAGCTGGGAAGGGGTTGGGTCCACTGAAAAAAAAGGCTTAAAAATGAAAGGTACGACTGCGATCATGGCGAAAAGAGGAATCTAATGGGATAGATCCCAAATAAGTGTGTTGGCGAGACCACTATTTTTTTGAACTCCTATGGAGTTATACTCTGAGTTGAAGAATATTGTAGTGTTGAAATGCCCAAATTCTTAATAGGAAGAAATATGTAGTAATTTCGCAACCAAAATGCAGGAGGCACAGTTACGCGGCAATAGGTCTTGTCTATTATGTTTATGTTTCCTTCCCAAGGGTTAGGGTATGCAGGGTGTCTACAGACAAGGGTTTTATCTATGTTATAGCTCTCTGATATATGTGCGGGGTCCAACAGTAGTACTTGGCCCAATATCTCAAGGCACCAACTAAAGAGGCTAGATCGTTCCCTTAGCCGTACTACCCAACTACCCAAGTGCTAGAGAGTATCTTCTCGAGTGTTGTTCTCGATGGGACTATAGCAGTCAGGTGGCCAATCGGTTTATCTATAGAGGGATTCAGGAGATCTAGGTTGATCCATATACAAGTGTTGTCTGATGAGCTACCACTCGAAGGGGTACCAACATGGGTTACAAGGGTGGCCAACAGATGTGCACTTGAGTACCACTTGTATTTCTTAGGTGTATTACTCCTCGACCACGGATTTATGCGCGTAGCGATAGATCTATGTAGCTTTAAGACGCCGGAATACATCTCTACCTTGAAAAAATTTAACCCACAATGTTTTGCCAAGGAAAGTGCTCTGATACCACTTGTAAGGTACCAAGTCTATTATATTAGCAGAAAAGAGAAATAATGCAGAGAATAACACCGAGATAACAACATAATACTGAAATACTGCAGAGATAACAACAAAACAACAAATTATATGGAACCACAACACCATAATTATACCTTTATTGATAGGAAACAAATTTCACATGCCTCCTCGAGGGGTCAACCTCTAGTAGAGCAGAGCTTTATTACAATAATTCTTCAAGACAAAACTTCTCATACTCTCTACTCCTATTTATACTAAATATGTCTATCCAAAAGAACAATCTAGAGGAAGATCCCTCTAGAAGCATAAGCCTCTATTAGGTCATTTTACATTTGACTTATTCCTCCTTATTGCTAGGATTTATTAATATTGACATTTATTACATGGAAATATATTATTCTACCCACTTGAGGGGTTAGGTGGGTTAGGTCCTTAATATTGATTCACATAATCACCACTATTGTCTGATCTCAGGCACTTAATGGGTCGACCACATTGCTTTTCAACAAGGCTCTAAATTCTTTTGAACTTTTCAAAGACAAGATTATTTTTCTTCAGAAAATAAACCCAAGTGAAACGAGAGAGTTCATCAATGAAAGTAAAGATATACCTTGCACCTGCTAAGGAAGGTAGATTGATGCAACAAAGATCACTGTGGACCAGCTCCATGAGGTTCTGTGTTCACCACACTTTTCCAGAGTCAAAGGGTGTTTGATGATATTGGCCAAGCACACATCCTTTACATACTCCATCAGGGGAAAAATTTTAGGTAAACCAACAACCATATAATGAGTTGTCATCGACTATAGACTTTGAAATTTTAGGTCTCTGAGTCGTTCATGCCAAGTTTGACTTGTTGGTGTGAGGAATAAGAGCAGTCAGGTCGAGTCATGTCACAAAACTTATACAAACTATCCTTTAGGTCAAGACCTTTCTTCAAATCTCGAACAAAGAACCAATTTGAACAAAACTCCACAATTTTACCTTTGTGTTAACTGAGAAACCGAAAACAGATTGGCACCGAGGTTCGGTACATGATATACGTTGAAAATTCTCCCATGTCGACAATAAACATAGAACCGATTTGACCAAAACTCCATAGTTTTACCTCTTTGTGTTAACTGAGAAACCGACAATAGATTGGCACTAAGTTTCAGTACACGATATATGTTGACAATTCTCCCATGTCGATAGGAAACATCACCCTGACCAACAATGTCGAGATTAAAATCATTACCAATATAGATCTTCCTCTCCACAGCTTCATCTATGGACGTGAACAATGAAGTGTCATTAGCCATATGATGAGTGCACCCAGAGTCGAATGCCCATTCATTTTGCGCAAAATGAGACAACAAGGCTTGAGAAATTTCGACTTGGAAGGTGAAATTATCAACGAGTCGACGAACAACAGACATGTCTCCTTCAAGGCGTTTAACCTTCTTCTTTAGGTCGTCTCTCTTCTTGTAGCAAACCTTCTCCACATGTCTAGTCTTTCCACAAAACTAACATGTCTTCTCCTTTCAACTCTAAGGGGGTGCATCTGTCTTCCCTTTAGGTTTCTGGTAGAGGCATTCAGGTCTCTGTATAGGGGTATCAAACCATCCTCTTTCCTTGTGATTCGACTTTCCCTTTCCCTTGAGCAAGTGGGATTGTTGTTTAAAGATTTCCTTCGTCAAGCAATCTGTGTTGATCAATGATCAATAGGCCACAAAAAGATTCAAATGTGTAACCCTTATGATCTTCCTTAAGTGCCTGCCAGTTGGTGCAAAAAGTCGAAACAAACATGTCGAATGGTGTTCTCAAATTCATCAAGATCAACTTGATGAATTGTATTTCTTTCTTCTGATAATTCTTTCCACATTCGCCCAACTTCAACTGTTGTCCCTTCACACACGCCAAATAGTCCTCAATTATGTCGAAAGAATGAGGATCAAGAGAGATCAACTCTTTCTCCAATTGCATGACATGGCTTTCATTTACTTTATTGAATAACGACTTCAACTTCCTCCAAACTTGATGAGGGAAATCGATTCAACTGATGTGAAAACAAATCTCCCGCAAGATACACGTCGTTATGAACCCCACAACCTCATCCTTCTTCCCATCAACAATGAACTTTTCCTGGTCATCTGTTCGATCTGGAATCACAATCTTCGTATACTGTCACAATCCTTTACTCTTTAGTAGGGTTTCCATGTCTGGTGCCCATACAACATAATTTGACCCATTCAAAATTACGAGATTGATCTTCGAAGCAATCTTCGATATCTAGACAGATCTGATCTTTTTTCACAAGTTACAATATGCAAATCATCGACCCAGAGTCAATCACACAACAGATCCACCTCAATACAATTTGCGAACAACATGCGAGGTCACAACCAGTCACTCTAATACCATGTTGGGGAATGGGTGTAGCCTGATATGAAACAAATAAGCATATCTGTAGATAATAAAAGAGGATAAGTTTCAAAGATAAAAGGTGGTGTCTAAAGACACTGTTACAACACTTAATCACGGGGCATTGTGATTAGAACATCACAATGCATATTGAACATGGGAATCATGTTCAACATTAGCATACAACACTTGTACATATGATGATAATGACCCAAGGGGTTTACTATTTAAAGTTTCAAGATCTAACCAACTTCTTTGGAGTTGGGAAGATCTTGTCCACATATAATTGTCGATAGTTAGAGTTGACTCCGTCAAATCTGCATTATCTAGTCAACTCAACAAGGATGCTCGACCCAACCGTCCAACATCCAACTTGTAGTCGTTTGCTCAATTGGTTGATCCACCAACCGATTGTCTTCGACTGTTGGTTGACTATTCGATCGATAGGCTTGCCGTCTACTTGACCGACTAATGTAAATATATAGTCTATCGCTCGACCGACTATTTCCAAATATAGGCTGACCACCTGACTATCTGATTCCAATAGAAATATGATACATATATTCATTCAAAAACAAATAAACCAAAATATCTTATTACTTTTAAAACACACCTACAAACAAATATATATAAAGTCATAATACTATTTCATACAAGACAATTATGAGTTTTACAATAATAGAAAAATATCACCCAAGTGCTTTGTTACAAACCACATATATAATATGTACTATTGAAATTATATAACAAACATGTTTTATATGTTTTTCTCTTATTATTTGTTATTAATATAAATAATTGTGAGTTTTGCAATAATAGAAAACTATCACCCAATGCTTTGTTAGAAGCCACATATATAATATGTACACAATTGACAAACATGTTTTCTATGTTTTTCTAAATAGAGAATATGAAGGAACATATTATTTCTTGGCTTTAAGTCCAACTCATAATGATTACATGTAGTGTCAACGAAAACATAATTATATCTTAACACAATACAAATGCTTAGTAGTAACATTTTGAGTATTGATAACTTTTAGAGTAGTTATAATGGGAAATTTTCTTAATGTAAATTATTGAGAATTTTTGGTCTAGTTACAAAGAGGAAAATTCCCAATGTATAAGTTATCATGCATATAAACATGTATGTCTAATTTGACACAAATTCTACATATAAATAATGTGCATAAAATAACTCTGAAATATACTTTATAGTATGAGAAATGTAAGTATGAATAAAAACATTTTTCACTTTCTCCACTTGTATATGTAAAACCGTATGTCAAAACAAACTCACTTTAATATAAAAAAATAAAAATAAAAAAGTCATTACAAAGTTAATAAAAACTAATTTCAACAAACTTAACTTTCTCTTTTAATATATATATATATATATATATATATATATATATATATATATGCTTTCCATTAGTGTACATGTATGAATGGCTGTTGTTTTTTTTCAATTTTATATCATGACTCTAATTTCTAAAAAAATGTTAAAATCATATTTCAAATCTTAGACATTGGAAAGCCTCAATATTTTTGTAATAAATCCAATATTCTTTCAAATTTGTTATTTATAATATCTATGTCATTCGTTTAATTAATATTCTTGCAAATTTGGTAATTTTAATGAATATGTCTTTGATGTTTTATTTCCATATCTCTTTTCTTGATAGTAAGCATATTTACATATAAAGTATACCTAAGGTATATCTATGGACATGTCTATAATAATTCCAAACATTAAGTTTGTATTGATGCTCTTAAGACTTTATATGGTTTTATATTAAAATCCTTATATTTCATTATAAACACTAAGTTTGTATTGATGCTATTAAGACTTTATATGGTTTTATATTAAAATCCTTATATTTCATCATAAAGCCAATGCATATGCATGAATACAATGAGTATATGAAAATGTCAACAATGAACTTCGCATTGTAGTGAGTGATCAAGTCTCTTATAATTCCACTACAATGTGCATATGAAAACGTTAGCAAGGAACTTCACATTGTAGTGAATGGCCAGGTCTCTTATAATTCCACCTAATAATATAGAGGTGGTTAATTGGACACATCATTATATTGGTCAAGTTGGAAAATGTAAAGACACCATATCCTTTCACTAATTTCACCTGCAAGAAGGAAACGACTTTAGGAATAACTCTATCATCATGTTATATTTCCTATAAAAGCAAAGGGTTCATACTCATGCTCCATTAATCATTGTATTTTTTATTAAATTTTTTTTGTTTATCATGCTCCATTAATCATTGTATTTTTTATTAATTTTTTTCATAAACAAAAGGTGATAAATTCTTTTATTAAACCTACTTCCTATACAAGCAAAGGATTTACGCTTGTGTTCCCTTAATCATTGTATTTTAAATGAATTTTTATAAACAAAAATTTTGATAAAAAGAAAAACTTATTAAGCATACTTCAAGGTGTAAATTAACAATTTCAAAATGTAACACCCCATTTTCTTCCATGAATGTAATTATGTTAAGACTTCATGTATTATGATTAATGAAGCATGTAATTATGTTTATGTTAATGAAAACACCAGACATTTGACTGAGAAGGAAGCCTTGCAGTATTGACCACGATACCACGAGTGAGACTGGTGAGGTGGAGTTGGGATGTTTTAATGAAGAAATTAGGAAGCTCGCCAACAATCCAACCTACACTTACATAACTTGAATGCATAACCTGTCTAACGTACCTGGATTGTCTTGACCCCACGAAACCTGTCAATGGTGATTATGTTGGGCAGTTGAGCAGTTATAACTACTGTCTAAATTGGTACTTGGAAGAGTGAAGGGTCAGTTGAAGTGTCAGCCAAGAGTACGCAAGATTTGCCCCTTCGATTTAGGAGCTTGACATTGAGGGCTTACTTCTGACAGAAGTCATCGAGGATCCCGTGGAAGAGAATATTCCAACAGGGAAGAAGGAATAAGGAGGAAGAGGAGCAAAAACAAAGAGACAAACACACATGGCACTCACAGATGCACAAAAGCAATATACCCAGAGACACAATTTACCCACAAAGAGGATCAAAGAACCATCACACTTGGAGATGAGTCGCAAACTCACAAACATATGGTAATGCACTTAAACACACTGGGCTCATGCATACAAATCCGAGCAATAGAAAACTGGGAAGTTTTTCTGAAGAAAATAGGAAGCTCGCCCAAGAGTTGAATGGTCACCCTAGAACAAAAAAGACCCATGTCCAGACTGGAACAATAGAGCATTGTGACTTGGTGCTTACTAGAAAGAAATCGACACTAGTATGGGGAGATCACAAGGGACTATGCAACAGAGAAGGGACTCCCTTGTGCAGAGGAAATCCAATTGGGAAGGTATCTCATAAACTCGTGGAGGTCTCGAGCTCAGTGGAAAGAGGGCACGGAGATGGAAGCTTTTGTTGTTTCCGGTGGAGTGAAGGGGAGTAACCTTCCTTATCCATTCTTTGACTTGGAACTCAACGGAGATAGTCCCCTGGTGGTATCATGGTCTGGCACAGGGGTGACATGTTGTAGAAAGGAACAGTGCAACATAGGCTATGGTTGGGTGGAAAGGCACTTCCCCTCAGTTAGTTGGTTGGAAGACATTATTGAACAGATAAGTGTTTTTACCTATAGTGTTTATCAATGAATGCTTGTTAATGGTCATAGACTGTAGTTTGTTCATTTTAACGGGTTAAATGAATGATAACTCTGATTTGAATGGAGTGTTGTAATAATCCCTTAAAGGAATTAATGAAGTAACTCTGTTAATGATATGAGGAAGGCCAACATAGGTTGATAACCTTGTAGTTTTCCTTGTCTTTTGAAATGGAAAGTTTGCAGGATATAAAAACCTTCATTTGGGTGCTTGGTTAGAGTGTTTTGTGCTTGCTGGGAAGTGGTTTAGTGGCTTGAAGGAGTTGAGTTAAACCCTTGCAGGAATGAGTCTGGAAGGACCATGGAATAGTCAAGTCCAGAATTGACCCTTAAACCCGTTGAAAACCTTTATTTAAACCCAGAGGAATGACAACCATTGATTCGACGAAAGGAGCAGACCCAACCATTCAGAGATCTAGGCTTCGGGAGAGAGCCTATCGGAAGGAGAATCCTTCAGGAAAACCCAAAATGTGAAGCCTTAGTGGATTCTTGAGGGTGGAATCTCGAGAGAATGTGAGTTGTTGATCTATCGAATGTTAAGCAGATGAGATATGGGCCATAGATGCCTTGAGTGCTATGCCAATAAGTCTATCAGGATATTGGAGTTCAAGAAAGTTCGGAATAGGGCGTAGGAGGATTTTCTGATGGGAAATGTCCGAGTCCGAAGACCCGAGGACGAGGAGGACCGAAAATCTATTGGTGTCGATGGTTTTTGAGTCGTTGGATCTAGAATGATTCATTCTATAAGAAGAATTTTTGTCGAAGTGGTGTGCCGGTAAATACCAAGCAACTGCGAGATCCGAGTGATCCCTGGCCATTGGAGGCAAAGTTTAGAGGACCGTCGGATCTGTCGGAATGACTCCCGTCGAGAAGAGCCTGTCGGGAGATCACACTATCATTTAGAAGGGGTGAATTCTGATGGTGGAAGGTCCCACGTGGACAGGAGTTGTCGATCCACCTATATGGTAGTCCGATATGATCACAGTCGTAGATTGGTAGTAGAACCCATCTGTCAATGTGTTGAGTGGAGAATGAGCGGGGTGTTAGCCATTGTGTGGTTTGGGGTGTCGAGTATACTGGAGTTGTTGATTTCATAGCTCGAAGACCGTTGGATCTGTCGAAAATAGGACTGTCTGAGAGATTCGATCAAGATTGAAATGAGAGTTGTACAACCTACATTTTCGATGGGTAAGGAACCCGATTCATCGTCGACCGTCGATTTGGTTGCGTTGGGTGAATCACAATTGTTCGATCGGGGAAATTTCATTTCACCATAGATTTGTTGAGTGAGACATAGTGACAAGTCTGTGGATTTGTCATGGGAGCGCGCTGATAAGAAGAATTCCCCGTGTACGCACCAAGGGACAAATGTCATGTAAGGGTGAAAGCATGAGAACTGAATCATAATGGAAGTGGAAATTCAACATCCCACCGGCCTAAGAGGGTTTAGGGGGTCGGGTGTGTTACACAAAAACCATAAACCAAAACAAACAATTTTTTTTCAAATGATATATTTGGAGTTTAAAGTTAATTCAATAGATCACCAAATAACATGTTATCATTTCCCGACATTGATCGATGCACACTACACATTGCAACAATCCACAATCATAAAGTCCACAACTACTAGAATTGCTACAACCTTAAGTATGAGGTCATTAATGATGAAAATGGTCATACTTCAACAAATAAATAGTCTAACTCAAGAATCTAGTAAATCTCTTGTACCGAATGCTAAGTCCTTTTCAATCACATGTTTGTAGTAAATTTCAAGTTTTCTTTTATTATCATGGCACGCGCACGTGCACACATAGATGCGGGTAAGGTAGCACATGGGGAGTCCACTATTGTCTCCAACCCCATGAAAAACCCCATCCCGACCAAAGAACATGTATGTGTTTCGTATTCCATGGAAACTTTGGCTAAAAATAAAGGGTATGAACAACACAATGCAGTTTGCAAACAACAGATGATCAAATTTCTTCTATCCATATTATAAACCAGACCACCTTCAATTTGAAAAATGAGGCATTTATACCACTTCCCACCAAGAATGTAGATTGTCTACAAGACTCATTGTAAGTAGATATGGATATAGAATACCCTTTTCATGTTGAAGAACAATCAGTGGAGCATAATCTTTCCAGTGAAACATTGACGAATTGAAATTAGATCGATCTCCCGAGGTCAAAGGAATGTGTTTATCCTTAACCAATTCTGTCTGGTAGAAAATAGAATTGTAGGCACTCATGATAGTATATCTGGTAGCTTAGATTTATTTATTAAATTTGAATAAAGAAGTCATAAGACCTATATTTTGCATTTTAATGGTTCTCCCATCTTTGATATTGATGATGACTATGTTAGAGGTGAGGAGATGGTTGTTTTTGTGGCAGATCCACATCACGAAGAGAAAACATAGGTGTTTTTCGCATGCACTCATCTGGAGGATTGAGTTTCTGGTCATGTTGATATAGGTTGTGGATATGCATACTTGGAAGGTGAACAAGAAGAACCCTTCAACCACAACTTGGACCACAAATACATAGGACTATAGTTACTTCCAGGTGTTCAAAGCAACTATGATTTTTTGGTCATCCCTCCTTTTCCTGATGAAACAATGGATGGGGTTATTCATTCATGCTCCACAATAGAAGAAAGCAAAGCCTACAATATTGCAGATGCCCGATATTTCTCTAAAAACAAAGCGATTAGTCAATCAACTTGCGTTCCAATCCCTTTGAAGATGATTATCACCATTTTTTTTGAACAATCCACCTCTAAAACTCATGGCCTATTTGATGCTTCTTGCTTGCCACACCAACCCAAAAACCATATGGGATTACTTGGTTTGTTTTTCATCACTCATAAAAAGGAGTTAGGCTATGGGGGTCCATTGCTTATAGAAGCCCTTGACGCTGGAAATTTGTGCGTGGAGTTCTTACAAAGGTGCGTAAAACCTGAGCCCATAACAAATCACCGTGTTGCCGCTTTCAAAGGATAGGGTCGTGCAGTAACCCGTTCCAAAATATTCATGGACAATTCCACTCGCTCAGGTCGAAATAGGATGGATTGTTACCCCCCCCACTTTTAGGGGTAACTAAAGGAGAATCTTTTTCTCCATGATCAATATTTCAAACAACAAATCCAATGATGTTATTCCGGACTCTCCGCATACAGTTTTCAACAAATGCCTTCCATTCCATGCTCAACTCAACTCACACATATGATATGGTGCATTTACACACTTAGGTACATTGTTCTGACACATCATATCGAGTGATAATGTTAATACTTGAGGCATGAAAATGGTGATCGTGGGTTGAATTGGATAATGAATCATGATCCTTTGGAGTTATGCTTTTTTCCTTGACTCAACTTAGTGGTCATTATTATTTTCTAGTGAAGTGTTGTCATTCTTGGGCAAATTTGTACTATTGGGGGGCTTGATGGGGGTAATGTGTCCATATCCCTTACCATGAATAACACATTGCATCTATCATTCTATTCTTTTGGGCTGGTTGTTACATGTATCCCAAAACAATTTGTGCTTCATAATCCCACGAGAAGGGGCTTGAAAGCCCGAGGTTGATGCAACTGATAAAAAAATACAAAGAGCAAAAGCCCTAATTCAAAATGTGGGGAAAAGAAACAAACGAGAAAAGCAAAGTATTAAAAACCAAGAAAAGAAAGAAGCATGAGCTCCACCCCCTCACTAAGAGGAAATCACCCCAAGTCATATGCAATGAATGCATATCTTATGCAAGGACTTAGCAAATCAAATGTCAAAAGCCAAAAGAAGTTAAAGCTACAAAGAAAAAGGAAAATAAGGGTTTGGAAAGACATAGTGCCAAGGAAAGGGTACCTCTCTACAAAGGTGCTCATGAAGATGAATATTATACATGGCCTTGCATGTCAATGACATCCACCCCATGAAGTAAACCCCAATCCATAACACTGTCATTGCACATACTCTTTAATGGGTTCCTTAGGACACCTCTTGGTTTGGGTACTGACACACCTAATAGGGGGTAATAATGACCCTCCCATACCTAGACTTGGCAAATTGTATAATTTTGTAAGCTAGTGTGAAGTTTGATGAGGATATTTCGTGAGATCTATTTAGTGGCTTTTGTATTAACATGACTCACTTTATATCTTGTGTTTGGATTGTGTACCTTGCCTGCAGTCTTTATGATGCATCTTGGACCACATGAGCCCCCTCCTTGGATGATGATTACACATGATTGGTTAACACTTGGATCCTTTGGAGGATGTCGAGGGGTTATTACCCAACTTGTATTGAGGTTATCTCCATCACTTGAGAGAGGTCGATGGCACTCTTAGGAGGACGTTGGGAGTTTTGATCACATGGCTCCAGTCATGGGACCCCCGAGCACATGTGGACATGAACTTGAGGTCATTGATAATGGGTTGTTCCTTGCATGACGAGCATGGCTTGATGGAACGTTTCACCTTCCATGGAGGATGTTGGACCTTTTCTTGAAGACGTTGTGCTTGGATAGATGATGTGACACCTTTCCATGGATGATGGCACCCTTTGATGATGGGGAGTTTCACTTTGATGATGAAACGTTGCACCTTTTTGAGGATGGGCACCTTGAGGTGACGTTTTGGGGTTTCTTGATGATGACATGGCACCTTTTGATGACACCACACATTTTGGAGGTTTGAAGCACCCCTTGGAGATGAAACATTGCACCCTTTCATGGCAATGTTTCACTTTTGAGCATTTTTACACCACTTTTGAGTGAGCCATCCCCTTCTTAAGGCCACACATGTGAGCTCTAGAGCACTTATTTGTGGGACAATTTGACATTTGAGCTAGATTAATTCATCTTGGAGGCATCGTTGGGGATCTTAGAGACCTATCCACTCATGTATCATGGATTATTTATGTATCATGTCCTTATCACTAGGGTTTATGAAAGATAAAGGCATTATTTTGTGTTTTTAGAGCTTGTATTGTGTGAGAAGGGTGCTAGATCTCTCATATAAATAAGAGAAGCACTTCTCACTTTCAAATCATTGCTTCTTGTGGGGATTTATCACTACTTGTCTACTTCTACTTGTTCTCTTTCATGAAGAATGCTATGGATGGTTAACTAGAGTGAGTTTTTTGGGAGCTATGCTTGTGGATCTTCTTCTACAACTTGGATGACATGGAAATTAGGGTTTTGATAGATGAAAGATGTTTTGAGTAAGTGTTCTATTTTCATCTTATGGTTATGTTTATGAATGCATTTGAAGATTGATGTTGTTTCTTTAGTGGTGGTTCCTCATCCTCTTGGATCTTTTTTTGAACAAACCCTTCTTGTCAAAACCCTTGAAAGGTTTACTAGTGGAGGAATCTTCCCTTGTATCATCCATTTACATTTTAGGAAGATTTCCTAGAGTTAATAGTGGACAACCTCTAAGCCTCACCCTAAAATAATCCACTTCATTCTCCCAAAGAAGGATCTATTTTTGACCCCATATGTCTAAAATAGTAGGCACTAGTCTTTTTCTCCATAATAGCCAATCAATATTTATGAATTTTAATACTTTAGGGTTAGGGTTAAGGTTTATTTGCTGCAAAATTTCATTTTCAGCCATAAAAACCAAGACGTCTAGGATGTTTAGGCATACTATTGACCTAAACTACATTGTTGAAACCCTAATTTAATTTTCTGAAGTGTTTTTACAGCCATCTAAGAAAAAACGTCTAGGGATTTAGGGTTGAATATTACTGTTTAATTTTTTTATTTTCTTGGCAAGTAAAACCCTAATTTAACCTAGTATTTAGCCCCATAATTTACTGGATCATTTCATGATCAAAGGGCTATCGCTCTACTGCTGAAAATTGATTGTTTTACAACTGTCATAATTTTACTACTGCTAAAAATTTATTATTTTACTGCTGTCATAATTTTACTACTGATGAAAATTGATTGTTTTACAACTGTCATAATTTTACTACTGCTGAAAATTTATTATTTTACTGCTGTCATAATTTTACTACTGAAAATTACATGTTTCAGTGATGAAATAATCTCTATACTATTAGAGATAATTTATTTTACTGCTGTAATGATTTTCTTTATTGATGTTATCACTTTCTTTATTGCTGTTATTTCACATATTACTTGCAAGTTTTATCTCAACCTTAAACTTTTTCTTTATTTTTAGTATTTGGGGACCCTTTTAAACTTGTATTTGATTGGAGAGCTTCTTGATTGGGCTTGAATCCTCAATACTCTAAATCTGGAAATTGACTTTTTCAACCACCATTTTATCACTTTGCCTATCCTTATCTTAGTGGTAGTGTAAGTAATCACCCCAAGGGACCCTAGACTTGATTGTGTCTTGCCTAGGGATTCTTGCATGCTACTGGGGAAGCCTCCCTTGTGTTGGATACTATTCCTTTATTAAAGAGAGGGAAGTTGCTGTCTAGGTGATAGTGGTGACATTTTCCATGTTCCACTAGTCTTAGTGCCTTGTGAATGCTTTGCACTTGGTGCTAGATTGTGTGGTAACATGGATAATGATGAATGTTGACCGCCCATTTAGCAACGGTGGTCAACTCATGTGCCATGAAGTATTCATCTATGTTGAAGACATTATTGGTTCTGCTTGGGTATCTGATACCCCAGCATCAAAATTTTGTAAACGGAATTTCCGCACCCCTGCGTGGGTTAATAATGTAATAAGTCTGCATGGATCATAGTTAGGTCAGGTACCTTGGGTGCTCCATTGGGGGAGTTCCTTTCATCGG
>ML776818.1:18560-32754 GCA_009831015.1 Picea engelmannii
ACCCCCTTGGTGGCTAACCAAAACCCATGAATACCAACTTACTAGGCTACCCAATCAATCACCCCAACAATGGTCAAGTGGATTAGTGTAAGATCCAAGCAGTCATCCAAAGTGAAAGAGATCTAATGCATACATAAGAAGGTGTAATGATCAAATATGACACATACCATGATACCTTGGACCAATTACCTCATGGAGCAAGAGCCTTCTTTGATACAAGACCAAACCGGTAGTGATGGAGACTGGTACTGCTGGCAGGACAAATCTGGCTGAGAAGAAAAGAAGGGTCCTCCAGGACCATGCTCAGGTCGCTCCTGCTCTCGGTACTCCATGTCTAGGACCATGTGGGCCTCGAGACATGATCTCCTAGTTATCCCTAGATAGCGGGGATAACAGGACCTATGACTGTTGCTTCCTTGAGTGGATACTTGTACTATGTGCTCTTCATTGATGATCACTCTCGGAAGATGTGGATTTACTTCTTGAAGACCAAGGATGGAGTCCTTGTGAGATTTCAATAATTTAGAGCTCAGGTTGAGAACCTGACCGGGAGGAAGATCAAGGTGTTGAGATCAGATAATGGAGGAGAGTATACCTCGAGGGATTTCAGTGATTTCTGTATTGAGGCAGGGATCAAGAGGGAGAACACCGTTCCTTATAACCCTCAGCAGAATGCAGTTACAGAGAGGAAGAACAGATCCATTGTCGAGGCAACCAAAGCGATGGTACATGATCATAATCTACCTATGATTATGAGGGCAAAGGAATCCATGACAGCTGTGTACGTTCAGAATAGGAGTCCTCATAAAATGTTGAAGAACATGACTCCCTAAGAAGTCTTCACCAGAGTGAAGCCTGAGGTTGGACACTTCAGGATATTTGGGTGTCCATTATACATTCATGTACCCAAGGAAAAGAGGACCAAGCTAGACCCTTCAGGCAGAAAGGGTACATTTGTGGGGTACAGTGAATCTTCGAAGGCATACTAGATCTACATCCCTGGTCAACGACAAATCGAGGTCAACAGAGATGTCACCTTTGAGGAAGAGATAGCCTTCCGAAGATCCAGAGAATCTCATATGGAGATTGATAGTGAGAACAAAAAAGAGACAGTACCTTCTCCCCCTTCAGCAGTTCAAAGGGAGATAGTTACTGATCCAGTTGATCCCGTAGCTCTAGTTGATGTTCCCAGAGACATTGCAGTAGGCCAAAAGAGGCCTGCATGGGCTCGATAGACTCTGCAAGAGGCAGAGGGACATGCAACTCCTCATGGTACATTCCGAGAGAGCAAGAGATCACAAAGATTTTTGAGCTATGTTTCAACCATGAGCCACATCATTGATACTGAGCCTTCTTGTCATGGAGAAGCAACATGTTAGCAAGTTTGGCAAGATGCCATGACCGAAAAGTATCAATCCATCATGAAGAATGATGTGTGGGATATTGTTCCGAGACCGGAAGGGAAGTCTATAGTGACTTCCAAGTGGATCTATAAGATCAAACATGCAGCTGATGGAAGTGTCGAGAAGTACAAAGCGAGATTTGTGGCTAGAGGATTCTCTCAGGTGGAGAGAATAGATTATGAGGAGACATTTGCTCCTTTTGCTTGATACACTTCCATCCGTACGATTATTTCCCTTGCCGCATCCATGGGTTGGAAACTACATCAGATGGATGTGAAGACAACCTTTCTCAATGGAGAAATTGAGGAAGAAGTTTACATCGAGCAACCAGATGGATTCGTGAAACATGAGAAGGAGTCTCATGTGTGCAGGTTGAAGAAATCCCTGTATGGACTAAAGCAGGCACCTCGTGCATGCTATGAGAAGATTGATGGATACTTGATGAGTTTGGGCTTCAACAATAGTGTTGCTGATCCCAACCTATACTACAACATTGTTGGTGATGAGTTCCTGATTTTGGTCCTATATGTTGATGACTTATTCCTCACTGGTTCAGAAAGCCTTATTGTTAAATGCAAGCGTGCATTGGTTTCTGAATTCAAGATGAAGGACCTTGGTATGATGCACTACATCTTGGGACTAGAAGTGTAGCAAAGGACTGATGAGATTCTCTTGAGTTAGGGGAAATACACAGTGGAGATATTGAAGAAATTCAGGATGACAAACTGCAAGCCCATGGCTACATCGATGGTGATGAGTCTGAAGAAATTGAACAAGACTTATTCTGATTCAGGCGAGATTGATCCACATCTTTACAGACAACTGATTGAATCATTGATGTATCTGGTTAACACTAGACCTGATATATACTATGCAATGAGTGTACTCAGTGAGTTTATGAGTCAGCCGAGACAGACACACTGGATAGCAGCGAAGCATGTGTTGAGATATTTACGAGGCACAGTTGGTTATGGACTGAGATATGCCTCCGGTGTAGACATGAGATTGTAGGGATATGTCGATGCAGATTGGGCAGGGAGCGTAGTGGACCAGAAGAGCACCTTTGTTTTTTTTTTACTTTGGGACCTACCATGGTTTCCTGTTGCAGCAGGAAACAAATTTCTATGGCTTTGAGTACCGCAGAAGCAGAGTACATTGCATTATGTGTGGCAATCCGCGAAGCAGTGTGGATTCACAAGCTCCTTGCAGACTTATTTGGACATGAGATGGATTCCACCGTTATCCATTGCGATAACCAGAGCTGTGTGAAGTTCTATGAGAATCCCGTGTTTCACGATAAATCGAAACACGTCGAGATCAAGTACCATTACATCAGAGATATGGTGCAGAGGAAAGAAGTACATGTGCAGTACCTTTCTACACACTAGCAAGTTGCAGATGTCTTCACCAAACCACTTGCTAGGACGAAGTTCGAGTACTTCCGTGAGAGACTTGGCCTGGTGGAGAATGCCTCCCTAGTTGAGAGGGAGTGTTGATGATTGCAACTTCATGAGACATCCTCTAGATCGTAGTCCTCTGGACTGAGTTGCGATGATCTGTGAGAACCCCTATGTGATAGGTGAGTCGTACTCCTCTAGACTGAGTTGAGATGACTTGTGTTGGTCTCCTATCGTATTCCTCTGGACTGAGTTGAGATGACTTGAGATGGTCTCCTATCATACTCCTATGGACTTAGTTGAGTTGACTTGAGATGGCTCTCCAGTTCGTACTCCTATGGATTTAGTTGAGTTGATCTGTTTGAGAGTGACGCCCCTTATGGTTGAGCACATGTGGACTTGTCCCTAGTGGTAGAGCACTAGAGGATGTGTGTGAGACCCCTGCTATATTAAGACTATTGTGAAACCCTAATTTGTATTGTGAAGTGTACAAGTCGACCCTACTGTGTAAAGATAATTAATATTATGTAAAAGATTAATTATATTATTGAGTTGTACAAGTAGGCCCTGTTGTGCCAATAGACACATCTATTTGATAAGTTAGTTCATGTATTTTTTAGAGAGATACATCCCCATTGTGGATCATATCTCATTCACTCAATGCATTCACTTGGTGAGCTGAAATTTGGTGCACACTCTTTTCTATGCGCTAGCTTTCTTGTTCATAGAGCACTCTCTTGTGTGCACTAGGGTTTATGGTGTGAGGGTGATCTTCTCTTGACAATATAGTAAAGGGTTGCTGGGGTTTTCCCTTGTTTGAGAAGGATTTTCCCAGGATAACATCTCGTGTCTTGTGCATGGTTATTCTTCTTGTGATCTTGGTTTACTGCAACTATTGTATTGCTGCATTGTTTATGGTTCAAGTTCATGCTAAATTGAAAATAAACCACATGTGTTTGAGCCATCATTAAAAATTCAACATCATCAACTACTTGTCCATCCAATACCTCACAAGCAAATTTGTTTTTGGAGTACTCCACAAACAAATGTGCCTTCCAGTCTGTGCAAATATCCATCATCGAACACCCATTTGGCCTCCTGGACAAAGCGTCTGCTATGACGTTCCTTTTTCCTTTAACATACTCAGTGTCAAAGTCAAAGGCTTGGATATTTGAGATCCACTTCTGCTATCTCTCGCTGAGGTCTTTCTGATCTAGGAAATACTTGAGACTGTTGTGATCAGTCTTCATTACAAATCTGCTACCCATAGGATACTGTCTGAATTTGGTTAAGGCATGCATGATTGCCAACATTTCCTTATTGTAAATCGAGTAGAGTCTCTCCGACTCGTTGAGCTTCTTGCTCTCGAAGACTATGTGATGGCCTCCCTGCATCAAAATGGCTCCAATCCCCACCCTTGATGCGTTGCACTCTAAGGCAAATGACCGAGAGAAATCTGAAAGGTCGAGAATAGGGCATGTGCTCATAACCTCCTTCATTTTCTCAAAAGTTTGTTGTGACTCATCCGTCCACTAAAAAACACCCTTCTTGGTTAGATCTGTGAGCGGTGCCCCCAACTATGAAAAGCCTCTGACAAACCCCCTGTAGTAACTGCATAGCCCAAAGAATCCCTTCAACTCTGTGAGGTTCTTGGGTGTTGGCCAATCCAGAATGGCCCTGATCTTTTCCTGAGAAGCTGTACTCCCTACTCACTGAAGACATGCCCCAAGTACAGTAGCTCTCTCATATCAAACTCACACTTGGATTCCTTGGCATTTAATGACTGTGCTTGCATAATGCCCAAGACCTCCTCCAAGTGTGCCAGATGCTCATCCCATGTCTTGTTATAAATCAATATGTCATTGAAGAATACCAAAAGGTACTTCCTCAACTGTCCCCTAGAGTTGTGATTCATGCAAGACTGAAAAGTGGCTGGTGCGTTGGTCAACCCAAACGACATGACCAAAAACACGAAATGTCCAAAATGGCATCTAAACGTTGTCTTCTCTATGTCTTGCTCTCTGATGTCGATCTGATGATATCCTGACCGCAGGTCAATCTTGGTGAAGAAAACTACCCCATGTAGTTTGTCCATCAACTCATCTATGCACGGAATGGGGTACCTGTTCTTGATCGTTTTCTTATTGAGAGCTCGGTAGTCAATGCACATCCTCAATGTGCCATCTTTCTTCAGTACCAGAATCAATGAAGAAGCAAAAGGTCTCGTACTAGGCCTGATGTGTCCCATCGCAAGCTATTCTTTGATTGCACTCTCGATCTCGTCCTTGAATCTCTTGGGGTGCCTATAGGGTGTGGTGATCACCGGTGTAGCCCTTGCCTCCAACTCAATAGTATGCTCGAACCCCCTGTCTGGTGGTCCCCCTGGTGGTATCGACCCAAACACTGGCTCATACTGACTCAGAAGCTTTCTGATCTGTGGATGGTAATGCTCTCTGCCCTCTGAATCCTTCCGGGTGGTGATTAGACACTTTGCTGCATATGCTACATCACCGTGATGAAAGATCCGCTCCATCCTCTTCGATGATACTGCCCTGGGTGCTCCTGTAGACATACCTCTCAGTACCACTCTCGATCCACTGGCGTCTTTGAAACTCATGGTCAACGTTTGATAGTTGAACCCAATCTCTCCCAATTAATATAGCCATTGTACCCCCAACACTGCATCTGTATCTGACAGGGCAACTACATAAAAAGTATCTGTCAGGGTGTAGTTGCTTAGCTTGACCTCTAGGTCTGGGACCATGTCCAAGCATTTCATAGTGTAACCGTTTTCTATTGCCACGTGAAACCCCTGAAACTCCTCAGTGCGTAACCCCCTCCGGGCTACTAAGGACGCATCTATGAAATTGTGGGTGGCCCCACCATCGACTAGAGATTTCATGCACTGCCCCTGTATAAGTCCCTTGAGCTTGAGGGTGTTGTACCTGGGTACTCTGGAAAGGGTTACTATGGTTCCCCCTTTCACCTCTCTACATGGTTTTGTCTCCTTTCGATGTGCCTCTGCCGGTATCTGAGGTTTTTTCAGATGCCGCTCTGGCTCATGTGTGGTCTCATCCTCTGAATTACTGTCTACTTGTGCCCCGATCTCATCATCCTCCTCCTCACTACCTGATTCCACCTCAATGTAGTGGATCTGTCCCTTTACCATGCATCTATGTCCTAGAACCCAAGTGTCTTTGCAAGAGAAGCAAAGCTTCTTCCTCATCAACTCCTGTCTGGTGTCATCATCTAGCTTGTGCTTGTTGAGATTTGGGTACCTTGGAAAGTGGTCCCCTTGTGTTTGTGAGCTTCTAAACACATGAAGGAAGTACTTTGTACCTTGTACTATGTACTTTATGTCTAATTTCACTTTGACTTAGGAGATTTAAGTCAAAAGTGAAATTTGGTCATTTTAGCCTAAAGTGACAATTGATTCACAAAGTGGGTGAATTAATAGACATAAAGTGAAACTATGGAAACTTAAGTAAAGTGGGTTTTTGAGTGAGATTCTTTTTGTGTGATCTCAACCATTGATTAGGGATGAGATGAGATGACCTCATCCACCCAATTTTTAGGTTTCCTTATGCATCCTAAAGGAGGGCGCAAGGGGCAAAGGAGAGGTCATTCACTCATTTGTTCACTCCAAGAGTTTGAGAGAGAGCAAGAGGATGAGGTTTCAGGCGGAGGGAGAGGAAAGCTTGGGCGCCTTCTTGCATGGAGGGCTCATGGAGGCTTAGTTCCCCGTTTATTTATTGAGGAGCTTCCAGTGTTGAGGAGGGTGCATCAACAGTGGGGAGGTCTTAGAGAGCTCAGATTGCAGTGAGATTTGTTTCAAAGGGAGGCTACACTTCAGTATCAGAGTATTGTGGAGGGGTTTTCTGTTAAGAGATTCTTGTTGGCCTCTGGCTCCATTTCAGTGGTCTTGGCAACATTTCTGGGGGGCGCACCATCCTAGGGTGCTCTTACTTCTTTTGGACTTGTATTTCATCTTGGATCAAACTGCTATTGTATCAGGTTCGTCTATATTTTGTACTTGTTGTATTCCACCCTCTATTCTCCTCATATATAGACATATATTCCAAATTGGTTTTCCCTAGGGGGTTTTATCTAGGGTCATGTTGACCAAAAATGCCTGTGTTCAATTTCATGTGTGTTAAGTGTAGAACTACTGTATTTTCAGCTATAAAGATCTCTAGGTGTGTTACATTTATTTTAGTATGCATGTGCTAACGCTTGGTGACTAAAACTACATGCTAGAGCACCTAAAATTGTGAATGTAACCGTAACAAATCAACAAGAAGTTCCTGAACTGTTGGCTGTCCTAAAACAGCAGCAAAGCCTTCATTGACAGTTGAAACTTAGAGCCAACTTGAGGTCAAAGATAGACCTAGTTGGTAGCTTGATAGGACCTGGAAAATCTTCAGGGCTTACCCTTCCATTCCCTCTGAGGATTTTTATGATCCCTGTCTCGCTATGGTACAAAGGGCTTGGTAAAGGTTTTGGGTTTCAGTGTCGAGTCCCCCATGTCTCTAGTGCGCACAATGGCCTCTTGTAGGGTGTGAGGCTTAAAAGCCTTAACCCAACCCCTTTATGGCTTCGTCAATGCCTCGATGAAACGACATCACCAATCTGTGTTCTGAAATATCTGATAGGACCACTGCCTTCCATTGGAACTCTTTAATGAAGGCCTCAACTGATCCTGTCTGTCTCAATTGTGTAAGATCCCTGAAATGGAGTTCTGGATCTCGCATGTCAAATCTCTCCATCAACCTCTCGGTGAACTCCAAGTATGACGTAATGTGGCCGTGACCCAAGGTCACCAACCCACGGTACCACCACTCGTGGGCCTCCCCATCCAAGTGCAAGGTGGTGAAGTTGATAGCTTCTGACTCTGTCATCAGGTTGAGCTTGAAATATGTGTCAAGCTTCTGTACCCATGCCTGAGTTGAGCATCGTGATGATTCGTCGAAAATAGGAATGTTTAGCTTTCCCACTTTCTTAATGAAGTCCATGTTTTGAGTTTGCGCATTGCCCCTCTATGCCTCCCGGGGTCTGTTCCCATACCTGATCGAACAATAGTCTAGCAAACTCATATCCGCATGGAAGTATGGTCCCAGTCTAAGTCACAGGGTTTGTCGAACCTGAACCTTGAGGTTTGAAGTTCGGCGAACCTCAAAACAAAGTTTAGGTTCGGATGAGGTTCAATTCAAGTTCTCTCTGTTCTATTCAACCAATGAAATGTGCCCTCGAACCTACATATAGCCATCAAATGTGCACTTGAACGTCGAGGTATCTCTCCGGGATCCCATGGGCTACAACTAAGGGCACACATAGCTATTTTATATATATTTTTTAAATGTATATAGTCGAACTTTAAGTCGAACCTCATCCGAACCTCATTCGAAAATTTGAACCCGAATCAAACCTATTCCTTGCCGAACCCAAACTCGAACCCGAACCATGTGACATAGGTCCCAGTGCCAAATAATCTCTCTTGTACTCTCTGAATGGGTCCTTTGGCACTGCCTTCCCCTGACCTGACTTCCCTCCTGCCTGCCCTGGCTGTCCCAGCGGTTGTCCCCCTGGAACTGTGGATATAACGGTCGGGGAATCCTCCCAGATGATGTATAGGCACAGATAGGTGAAGGATGTCCACTCTCTCCGCCCTGAGATCCACTGGAGCCACTGGGCCCACCTCACTGGTGTCCTCCTGAACCACTCGCTCCTCCTGTGGCATTGGCATCCATAGTGCTCACACTGTGCTGGATCATTTGTGTGCTGTTGGCCATCTGTGCTATGGCGTTCATCATGTCCCGCTGTCCTCTGGATAGGTCATTCAGGATGGCCTGTGTACTGTCAGAATGTGTCTCGGGGCCTTTCCCCCTTCCCTCTGGTGTCTCACGCCTGTCCCCCACAGTCCTCTCTATGTCTTCCTTTGTGTTGGAACTGATGTGATCCCTGCCCTCTAACTCTGGCTCTGTATTTGACGGAGTGTGGAAGCGAGTGTAGTCCCTTCTGTTCCTGTCTCTTCTGTCTCTACTATGTCCTCTGCGGTACTGAATGTACTCATCCCCAATATGTCCTCGGCCCTCTGGGTATTTTTCACCTACAAACTCAATTAAGACTAGTGCCTAAAGATGGGTAAATGGAGTCAATGAGATTATACAACAAACCTACAATTAAATGAACTAATCACAATGAATAAAGAATATAACTTTGCACTTTAACAATTATGAATGAAAAGAAATAGATGTACAATGAACTAAACAAATTAAG
Source organism: Picea engelmannii (assembly GCA_009831015.1). Classification (NCBI taxonomy): domain Eukaryota; kingdom Viridiplantae; phylum Streptophyta; class Pinopsida; order Pinales; family Pinaceae; genus Picea; species Picea engelmannii. The sequence continues at coordinate 27,637 of ML776818.1, forward strand.
TGATTATACACATATACGAGAGAATTAAACCAATATACAATGAAGAATTAGAGCATTGAGATATTTACAAATGATAGATAACTTGAAAACTTGGAAGGTAAAGTGCCCAAGAGAGAGAGTGCACAACTTAGGAAGTAGATAGCCTTGAAAGTAAATACGCCCAACTTGAAAGTAAAGTTGCTTGGAAAGTACAAGTACTTGTAAAGTAAATGCATTGAAAAATAAACTTGCACAACTTAGATAAAGATAATTGCAACCGAAAAAGTGAAAATTGTGAAAGTGTTGTAGGTAAATTTTAGAAGATTTTTAAGTCTCTCTTTAGTTAGCGGGATTAAGATGTGAAGATGCAAGCCTAGACTATGTGTCTGCCCCCAACTCTTACCGCTTTGACTAAAAGAATTGCTGGGTGCTCAATAAGAAGGACAAGCAAGGTCCTTCCTTAGCTCCACAGGTCAATCCAAAATGCTTGGGTACTCAAGCAGGGAGGACACTTAGTGCCGTGAAGCCGTCCCCGACTTACACCCCCTGTAGTTTCCACAAGTCACCTTTTTTGATGGTGAAAGTTGTATTAGTTGGGTGCTTAGTTACTAGATATGATTACTTCCCAAATTAAAAAGTCACAAAGATATTAACAAGTTATACAAATTATACAAGTTATACAAGCCTTACGATATTGTATGGATTGGTTAGGCCAAATCACTTTGCAAGGTGTAGGCAAAATAAATCAAAGCAAAATAAAATGACTTGAAAGTAAAAAGATTGCACCTAACCACACAACTTTGCCTTAAGGACAAGTGGGGCAAAAGAAAATATACAAAACATAAGACTAAGCTATCCTAGCCTTACGATTTTGCATGGATTGGCAAGGCCAAATCACTATGCAAGGTGTAGGCAATTAAATTATTTACAAAACATAACATTAACTTTTAGAGAAGAAGGCAAGCCCAAGAGACTCTCTTGGGCTACTTAGAATGCTTGAAAGAGATAGAGAAGAAGAGGGTTTTGAAACCACAACTTGGGATGCTCTTTTGGAGTGTTTTGAGACCCAAAATGGGCAGCACCTCCCCTTGTTCTGGCGAGAACCTGCAAAAAAACCAGCAAGCTAATGCTTGCTGGAAATGCTGCCAAAACACTTGAAAATATTCAGAAATTTCTATTCGTAGAAAACAAAAATTTTATATGTAAAAATTTGAAGAAAAAAGTATATTTTTAAAGCCTATTTCAGAACAGAAAATGCCTCAAATCAATAGGGTATGATGAAGAAAAAGAACAATTTTTTGGAGGCTTATGTAGGCTAGACAAGTAAATTTCCAGATCTGAAATCTACTTGTTCCAACTTCCAACACTTTGGTGACCTGCAAATGGTGCCAAACTTGCTACAAAACCAATCAAGGGGTGAGTAGATCTAATAAACAAGTAAAATACTTTACTAGTTCTATTAAAAATACTTCACTAAAACAAATAGAAATACTTCTACTTATTTTACCAAGCAAAATACTTTGCTTTAGATCTCTTAATCTAGGCGAAGTAAACAATAAAAACACTAGAAAAATAGCAATATCACCTCAATAAAATTCTGTATAACATCAATAAGACTCCCAATGCCAAGATGGTATTCCTCCATTCGTTTATTCAAAAAAAATATTTGCATGCAAGTACTTGCAGCAAAACTTACAAGAAGAAATGGGAATGAGAGAGAGAGGAGTGGGAGAGATTTGGGCAACATAAACTTGCTCTGAGAATAGATGATTCAAATGAGGAGGGGTAGGCATTCTTTTATATTTGGGAGAGAATAAAGACCCCTCTTGGATGTGCTCCAAGTGTCACACATCAAGAGAAAGTGATTAAGTCAACTAGGGCACACTTTTAGGGTTTTGGTAGTGTTAGGGTTTGAGGGGTGAGTGAGAGAAGGGGGAAAACACCTTTTCACTCACCCAATGGATGAGTTAGAGGCTTAGGGGGGCGCACGCAGGGTTTATCTTAGCTTTTTGGTTTAATTTTTTATCTTGGCCGAGTCAAAGAGCAAGGGGGGCACACTTTTCCTAGGGAGAGAGTAACTTTAAATTGTGGCAAAGCAAGGGGGGTTGGTTATGTTGGAAAATTGCTTTTCCAACTTAGGAAAAAGGTTAGGAAACCTTTCCCACTCTCTCTCATGTCTTTAATCTCTTTTTACAATTTTTGGCATTTTTACTTGGCCAAATTAAAGAAATTAATTGCTGACTCTAGACTGATTTGGACTCCTCATGGACAATGACCTAGCAAAACTTGTTCAATTGAGCTGAAACTTGGTCTAAGGGTGTAGGGGGTCTCTTGCCATTTGTTTTGAGTACTCATACCCCTATCAAAATCTCCTAGGACCGAATTTTTACATTTTTACATCAAATTTAATTAAAATTACCATTAAATGAGTAATTTTAATAAATTAAAAAAAAAATGTTAAAACTCGATGAAATTTCGTAAGACTCTAGAATATGTCTAACATGGTCATTTACAATATTCCTAGACCCTAGTCACCTATTGGGATTGATCATTAGAATGCCTTTCACCACTATGGAGAATTATGGTGACTGGAAAACTCAAGGGTAATTAAAAATTACTCGAGGATAAAAAACACTCGATGAAAGGACTTCCCTAATGATAAAGTCCTGGGAAACTAACTAAAATATGACTCATGCTAACTCATTACATTATTATCCCACGCAGGGGAGCGGACATTCCGATTACAAAAAGACGTGTCGGGGGCAAAAATTGCCTTGTAGAACCAGGTGTCTTCAAAGCAAATTGTACCCCAAGGTACACAGCTTCATGCTACATGGAGTTGAACCCTAGTCGAAATAGGTGGTCAACATCTGGCTCCACATGGGGACGTGTGTTTGATATTTTTGAAGGAGCATACGAGAACTTCAGAATCTACAAAACCAATTGCTCACCAATTCCCACCTAAATACATGTATAGAAACAATAATCAATAAATGAAATGCTATTGACAATAATTACAGAAATAAAATGACTATAGACAATAATCACAAAAATGAAATGGCTATACAATGAAATACATTCATCAAATGAAATAATACAAAACTGAAAGAAAGCAAGGAAAATGGTTAGAAATACATTACAAAGGGTGTCCCTTTGGACACCAAATAGCTGCCTTGAAAACCATTTCAAGGTGGAGCCTTCTCATTGGCACATCTATCTTTATGTCGTCCAATTGGCTGAGATGAGTTGTCAGAAGACTTATACACTTTACCTTGTTTTCTGATTTGAAACCCTCTTCCTAGTTTTCAACCATTCGATAGAATCTTCCTTGAACCCTTTCTGATGAAGCTGTGTTGGTGCCAAGCGAAAAGATTTAAAGTTTTTTGTTTTCAATTCTTCTTTGAAAGGCTTGGCATACTCTTTAATAGGGATGATATGTTGCTTATTATTATGACCATTAATCTTCTCATCATCCTCATCATCTTCTTCCAGACCCCCTTTCTCTCAGCCATGCAACTGAGAGTCACTGCCCTGGTTTGGTGACCAGATAATGACAATGTCATACCACTAGATATCTATGGACGTGATAGGTCCGCTCGTGATGAGACCTCCTATCCTTCAATCTACCTTTCAGGCATTTCTTTGTTATATTATGGGTCCCGTTTCATTCAAAGATAAGTGTTTTATTGCTTTCTTGGGTGATCCCTAGGCGAAGCATCTGGAAGGTTCATATATGGATTTTATCTTTTATCCAATACCAACCCCTTTGGGCCTTTAGTCCCTTCTTCCCATAGAATGATGGACAACCCCTTCTTGGGTCAATACACCCTAAAATCCCAAGAGATAAGGAAACATAGGGGAATAATGATGAAAAATGGTATGTATGGTCGGGAACGGTACGATGGCTAATTAAGGGATTTACCAGTAGCAAACCCATTCCCAAAGAAGACGACTTACTAGGGAACAATGTCAACCACCAAGGTGAAGCAGGGCAAAAGACATAATGTCCAAGCACATATCATGAAATCTAGAGCAATCTAAGATACAACATAATCAAATGGCTTAGGTATTGAAATGATGCTTACCATAATACTGACTTGTACCTCATGGAGCAAGGCCCACTGCCTTCCGGGAGCCAACTGATGTGGTGGATGCCATCTGTAAACCTGTGACCATCTGTGGTGGTGTGATGTTCCGTTCCCAAGAGTAGGCCATGTTATCCCCGATCTCTAGGGATAACTAGGAGATCATGTCTCGAGGCCCACAGGTCCTAGACATGGAGTACCGAGAGCAGGTTTGACCTGAGCATGGCCCTGGAGGGTCCATCGTTCTTCTTCTTCGCCAGACTTGTCCTATCAGCAGCAGCAACTTCCATCACCATCGGCTTGGACTTGCATCAGAGAAGACTCTTGCTTCATGAGGTAATTGGTCCAGGTATCATGGTATGTGTCATGTTTGATCATTATAACTTTCTTGTATATGCATCAGGTTCCTTACATTTCTGATAACTGCTTGGATCTTACACTAACCCACTTGACCATTGTTTGGGGGATTAACGGGGTGATCTAGCAAGCTTGTATTCATGGGTTGTGGTTAGCCACCAGGGGGGATTTGAAGAGCCATTGTCCGCTCCCACCATACTATCACTTTACATCTTATCTCCCACACATCCATCCCATTCCCCTGGTCCGGTCATTAGGATGACCTACTTGAGGGGTTACACTTCGTCCTGTGGGAAGAAGGGGCTAAAGGCCCAGGGGGTAAATGCAGCTGGTAAAAGATAAAAGCCATAGGAAATAAAACCTAGAGATGCTTCGCTCAGGGATCCCCGAGAAGGCGATAAAAGGCCTCTCGATAAGAAACAAAAGGGACTCGAAGAAAAATAATAAAACAAGACCTAACCAAGAGGATGGGAGGTCTCATCACGAGCCGACCCATTATGTTCATAGGTATCTAGCAGTATGACATTGCCATTATCTGGTCACCACGCCAAGGTAATGACCTTTGGTTGCATGGCCAAGGGAAAGGGGGTCTCATCACGAGCCAACCTTATCATTTCTGCGAAAATACCAGTGGGTAACACTGTCAGCTCTAGTCACCACGCCAAGGCAGTGTCCTCTGGTCAGACCTTGAAGTAAA
>ML776818.1:73920-116260 GCA_009831015.1 Picea engelmannii
GACGTCACCTCCAGTGAGTGGTACCTTGACAGAGCATTTTGGCACGTGTGGCAAAGCTTGGAGGCCCAGTGAGGGCCAACGTTTGTCTTCTAATGTTGTATTTTTCCCTAAAAAGGGCCAACGTCTCCCTAAAAGGGGCTGGATGTCTTGCTTATTGCTCATTTAGGGTTTTATTTAGCAGTTTAATGTAAAACAGTATGATTTTTAGTTATCAGCCTTGTCGGCTGTTTTAATGACCTAATTTTTAATTAAAGGTCATTGGATGATATAAATTGAGGATGTTTTCCCTCATTTTAATAACACACTTCACTCACACAAGTGAGATCTGATTTTTGCGCCCTTCTTGGGTAAATTTGTTGTCTAAAGTGAGGCGCACTTGCTATTGGAAGGATATTTTTGGCATTTATGGCATTTCTCTCAAGGAAGGTTTACAACTAGGGTTTGCTTNNNNTTTTCTTCATGACATGTAAGTAAATTTTCTTGCAAAACTTCTTAAATGAATGGTTGTAGGTGTAATTTCTTGCATTTGCTTATTGTATTGTTGATTTAAAACCCTAGGTAACAAGCACACAAGTAGGTCATTGTTACATGTCCCCTTAGAGAGAAAGATTTTCATCCATTGAAGAAAAGAGATAGAGCCTAGCCTTTGCTACACTTGTCTTGTTTCTTCTGAGCTAGCGTTGAAGTTATAAGTTGAAAAAAGGAGATGTCCTAGGCCTAGGTTGCCTACACCTAGGGTTTTCACCTTCTAGGGTTTGAAAGCCTTGTCTTTGCAACACTTTCTCCCTTAGACTTATTCTTTAGGCTAGCCGTTTTTGCCAAGTTGATTTAGAGAAGGAGGAAATAGCACGAGGCCTTGCTTAAGCAACACCGGAGTGAGCCTCTTTCCCCCAGGGTTTTGATTCTAGGGCCCTGCCTTTGCAGCACCATAGAACCCTACCTTCTAGTCTTTGAATCATCATCCTTTCAAGACCTTGAGCGCTTATCTTTTGACTCCATATACCCTAAGGCACTGATATTTGATCTCAAACATTGGAGTTTTAGTGTACAAAACTATTTTCAAAACTTTAAATTTTTAAACCCTAACTAACAAACTAACCTATTTAGCGCTGACGTCACAGTTGGATATTTCATCTTGACGCAGCAAAACTTGAATATAAGCAATTAAGTGATGATTTCAAGCATTTATTGAACAAATTGTTGATTGGATATATTGTTGGCTTAGTCATCCTTTTGGATATTGATGAATTGATGGTCTTTCATAAGCTAATTGACAAAACGTTGACTTCATTTTATATACATTGCATTGCTTATTGAATAATATCAGATAGTCATTGAAGTACTAACCCTTTGAGTTATAACCTGCAAATACATATATTGTGTTGCTGTTGTCTTGTTCCGGGCAGGTGTTTTCAATAGGGCATACACTTCTTTTATTGGCTGATTAGTCGGACTGTCTGACATTGGTGGTAACCTGTGAGGAGGGAACTCTAAAACTTGACCTTATACTTTTTGCCTCTTCAAACCCCAGGTTACCAGGGACGTCTCCCCTGGGCTAACCTCCCTAAACAGAAAGAACCTCCCCATCGAGGTGACATTGGGTGGGGAAGGTTCTTGTTACACCATTTTGATCCTTATCCCTTAGCCTGTGACCTAAACTACAAACTGTGCGATAACAGGGCCTTGCCATTGTAACACCCTACCATTTGTTCTTCATACTAGTCGATTTTATTTTTTCATTGAGCTAAAGGAGGAAAACATGCTAAGGCCTAGGGTTACCTACACCTTAGCAAGTCGTTTTCCCCTAGGGTTTGATGATTGAAGCCTTGACTTACCAACACTTCATCCATCAAATTCCTCTTGTCTTTGGCCGTACTATTATCATATTGTTCCTTCAATTCTTGCCGCTATTTTTGACTCCATTTGCCCTGTGAATGCACTGGTCTAAGACTTCTTACTTGAGTGTTTTGATCACAACCTCCAAAATCTTTGAACAACTACTAATGCCTTCTAACCCTAGCTTAGATTAACCTACTAACCTCATTGCTGCTATTATCCATTTGAGTTATAGTTATACTTTGCAGCATTTTAGCTTCTTTAAGCAATTGAGAGATTGACTAATGCATGGTATTATTTGCTTCTAATGAAAGTTGGTATTGTGACATTGATGATTAATCATTATTGCTGATTTTGAAGCTTCTTTAAAGCCTTCATTGTGAAGTATCGTATTGTGATTATTGCTACTATACATCTTTGCTTACTTCACAAATATATTAGTCAATTTCTTTATTTGAGAAAGTCTTCGATTATATGAAGTACTGACCAACAAGTGACCTTGCAAATATAGTTTCATGTTGCTTTGTTCCGGGAAGGTACATTTCTGGTTCTTATTATCTTCATTGGCTGTTTAGACGAACTTTCTGATCGGTGGTGACTTGTGAGAGGGAAACTTTTACCTTGGCCTTTACTCTTTGCCTTCTCAAAACCCCAGGTCACCGGGGACGTCTCCCCAGGGCCTACCACCCCAAATAGAAAGAGATATCCTATTGAGGTGACAGTGATAGGATAGTCTCCCGTTACGTCAGTTTGTCTTCATTTACCTTTCCTTTACATCCAAGTACAAACTGTGCGATAACAAGTCCCAAGTAAACAAATAGATTCATTAGGTGCTGAAACAAAACAAAGTGTTTTGTCACCAGATTTGTCCAATTAGTTCCTTTTAGAGTATACTAAAATTTTAGGTGCATCCATGTGCTCATTACTGTGTATTCCAACATGAAATAGAACATTGAGCATGAGAGAAAGTTAATCGATCTAAAGGAAATTGATCATCATGAACATCATTGAAACATTTCCCATAATTCCATTTATAGCTGAAATGTGCATATAGCCATAGACCAAGATGTGATAGCTGACAAATGAAATGGAGTTTAGCACATGTAGTTTTCACCTTTAGAAGAAAGTGATGGATTAAATGATTAAGACATCCAAGTAAATTTAAAACCCTTAAATCACATAAGCAGTCCAGAAATTAGGTGAATGAGAGATCAAGGAATATTAAATGCAAGTTATAGAAACACCACTTTCTTACTAGATCTGATTATTATGAACTCTTAAAAGTAAATTTCATATCTATTATGTGAAAACCTCTTATTCAGAAATGAAACTAGCAAGCTAGAGGTTAGAAAAAGAGCCAAAAATCATGAGATGTTAAGCAAGTTAAAACAGAATTTAGCCCCTTATTCAGTGTGATTTTGTTAGATATATTTAAGCATTCACTTTATGTTTCTTAGATCCAACACAAGACCTCTTTAAAGATGTTAGAATAGTAAAGTGAAGAGGTAAACCAGCAAATCATTTGAGATCTTGCATCAAAAAGACAAATCGATTTGCTTTAAGTGCTCAAGTTAAATCAAAAGATGTAATCTTTAAACTAATGAACTTGAGATGGAATCTAATTAAAGGATGATTGCATAAAACAAAAAAGTAAAAGATAAAATTTAAAATTTAATGGTTGGGAAAAGGGGAAGACCTGTGCCTTCTCCACTTGGGTTGTGGGGTCAAAGCATTGATCTCATTTGAGGCTTAGTCTTTGTGCCAACTTTGGGGTTCACAAGCAATCTAAGGATGTGCTATGCAATCCCCCAATGAAACACTTGGACCTACAAGCTCTATGGGGAGAAGAGTTCAATTAAGGATCTACTTCTAAAGAACACAAGGTGGACTCTACCTCTAATCCAAAGACAAAAGCATGAAATCTAAGGATGTTCAATGCCTATTGTACTAGATCTAGAAAGTAAATGACCAAGAACTATGGGATAGGATTTACCTTACCACCATATGCTTCTCCATTGTAGCATGTTGTTTCTCTTCTGGCCTTATGCTTCCTTTGTCCTCCGAAGAAACATGCAAGAAAAAGTATCTCCAATTTGCCCTAGACAAATATCCTCAAGATGTAACACTGATCTGGATTGGATCATTATAATATTTGTCATCTATCTTGATGCTTTCAAAGTGGAAAATATTGGAGGAATCAACTTGAAGGGTCATTTTAGTGGCAGGTCCCAGTTTGGAAAATTGGGGTCCTGAACCTTCCGAAGCCATTTTGAGGCATTAAACGACATTTTTGGGGGTTGTGTAAAGTTCCCAAACCAAGAGGCCAAGAACATTGCATTTTTGCATGATTTTTAAACTGTTTCTGGTTGTGGCATTTCGTCAAACACTTTGTTGATTTACTTATGTTTGGGTGTTTGCTTGCAGGTTGACTTCTTTAATTCGGCCTTAGGGTTTATATTCAGTTATCACACATAGATCTGAGATATAATCAATGGAAATACAAGATACACCAAATATGGAACCAATAGCAAAGCTTTGACCTTTATTAATATCATGAGCAAGAATCTGATACAAGAGTGAGGCCGATCTGGAATGATCAATAGCTGGATCCAATAAACTTACTAAGAGTTGTTACAAAATGCTCCAATAAGAGCCTACAATGTAATGTCCCTTTCCAAATAGGAGCTCCAGAGAGGAGGCTTAATTGTCTAAACTGCCCCGTTAGACTATAGCCAGGGCCAGAAAAGGGGTAAACTGGGTTACTAGAGGTCACTCTAGTCACAGGTGTTATATTCGGAAAGTGACATTGAGCTAAAAAAGGGTTAAAAGTGCTTTTAAGTCATTATGAGGTAAAAATAGAAGTCAACAGTGAATTAGGGTTTTGGAAGTCAATAGTGAATTAGGGTTTCAGCTGTGATTTAGGGTTTTGGAAAGCTATAAAGGAAGGGTCAGCGACCTAATTCATCATTATGCAGATTATGACTTGTCATTGAGGAGAGAGGCGCATCTCAGGAGAGATAGTTCAGTGGATTCCAGGAGGAAGACACCAGTTGGTTGATTTCGGTGTTGAGAGACACACCCTAGTCGTCGGGAAGATCACACAGGTCTTCCATTATCCTTTAGCAGTAGTTACTCAGTGTTCAGTAGCAAGGGCGCATTCATCCAGAGGGAGGGCACAACTTCTGGGAGGTTTAGAGATCGACTTGTCCCATCCAGGGAGAATTTCGAGATTTCCCTCTGACCCATTTGAGAGGAAGGCAAGGCGCATATTTTGCCTGGTTCCTCGCCAGATTCCGACGGAGGAATCATCTGGGGTGCATTTTCCAGACTTGGGAGTGCGACACTTTTGGCGGATACATTTAGGGTTCTCGAGCGAGCATCATGCCATATTCAGGGAAACCCCTCCGACCCATTTCCCAGTAGACCAAAGCGGTCATTTTGAGACACATCTCGTCTGATTCTGACGGTGGAATCACTAGGACGCATTTTGCCAGAGAAAGAGGGGCGCATTCCCCCAGGGGGATCCATTCGGGGTCCAAACCCACCAACAAAGGGGTCCGACAGTTACCAGTACTAAGGGTTAGGGAAGGGCACATCATTTGGGACAATTTCCAGGTCATTCCGAGAGGTATAGCTCCCAGGGCGAACTTTCCAGGCTTTCAGCAGTTACCGTACGAGCTACCATAGTTCCAGCGCATCCATTGATCCCGCAGTGCTCACATATTTCGGGTATTATCTTTTGTTGTTTATTTGTATTCCGGCTAAGATCCTTTTGGCTTTTGATCTAGCCGAGTGTTGTCATTTTATTCAACCGCATTCGGCCTTTGTAATCCACAGAGATATCATAATATAAACTTTGCAGCCCTTTGTCGCATTTATTATTTGTATGACCGTTTATATGCTGTAAATGATTGATCCTACATACACATTAGCAATGTTTCCTAGACTAGCCAAGTCAGGAACATTACATACAAGCCTCCAAAGGCTGAATACACCATGAAGACCAGTACAAAAGAGATTTGTGCCGTATGGAGTGCCCAACCCCCATTGGATAGATCATGCTCTGCAGAAGACTGGATACCCTCAACCATTCAACCCTGTAGCTAATGTCCTCCAAATGACTCCAAACTAAGTAGAATAGTAGATCGGGTTACTGCAAGGACAACCCAGGTGCTCAAATCTCCAAGATCCCTCTCCAATTCATGGATCTAGCCTCCCTCCAATGAGTGATGCACCTCCCTGGATGACTGAAACCCTAGATAGTTCGGCCTCTCTCCTAGAGACCTCCCAAGGATCCACAAAACCACTGAAATGATAGATCCGGGCCCTGCAAGGAAAACCCAAGTGCCCAAATCATCCAAAGCCCTGTCGGACTCTTGGATCTAACCCTCCTCCAAAGAGTGGTGTGCCCTCCTCTTAGGGAAATCGTCCCACTCTCAATGTAAATCAAACCTCCACTGAAATATCTCCGGAAGAGACCAAGAATGGCACTATGGCACCTGCAAAGAAAACCCAATAGCTGGAATTCCCGAAATCTCTCCTCCTCAACCAAAACGAATGATGCTAGCTCCACAATTGCGCCCCCCTTGCTGGAAACCCTCTATTGGTGCGCCCTCTCTCTCCCTGTGCCTGTAACTGATGTGGAACTCGTCTGCAACTGAGTAGATCCGAAGTAGAATGGTGTGGGAGAGTATTGCATCCCCGAGACCAAGCTTGGAACAAGCTAGGTGGAATCTTTCACCACCGAATTGTCCTGTAGGGTTTGTTAAGTCAAAACCCTCAAAACCCCCAAGGTATGGGCTCACTAGCTAGAAGCTAGATATCAAAATGATAATCATACCTGAATGAGAGAATAGAGGCCCTTGCCTCTCCTTTATACTTCCTGCTCACCTTGTCCCTCCAAAGTGACTTTTACTTTATTCATTATTAATTAATTAATTAATCCACTTTAATTAATTAATTAACCTTTTTACCTTTGAAAAGCACCTTATCTCTCCTTGTGGCTTCCCTGGCCACTGAAAGTCACTTCTCGTCATCTTATCCTGTAGTGTTGTTCCTCCCGATTCCAATGAGCTATTACATTGAGAGGTTCCTCCAAGTATTGTGGCCAAAATGACCTCTTCAGTGAATTTAATTAACTTATAGCTCAAAATACTCAAAATTATGGAAATCGTCGGAATGCAACGGAACCAAAGCCAATCTGTGCGGAATGGATCATACTGATGAAATAGGATGAGCGATGCAAGCCAGACCCCAAAATATCCCTCAATAGTCACTGTACTCGCTATAACATCCATCTGGTTGCTTTGGTCATCATAACACTCTGAAATGTAATGATGGCCCAAAGTGGGGACATTACATTTTGGTGTCCGAGTTTGTGCCCACCCCCTTAACGATGTTCTACACTCCGAAAGCTTTCCAACGGTACAGACCGTGTGTCAATCGGAGTTTGTATGCAAAAAGTATGCCTCCCGCAAGTTGACCTATCATGTTGACCACCATGGTACAAGAGGATGCCATATCAGTCCCCATTACTCATACATATGGGGGCTAGCCACGTGAGGGATTTCAAGAAGATTCTAGAAGGTTCAACTCTACCACAATTGAGGGTTGAGGAAGTCAAAAACCTATCCCTAGATGGCTATCGGGCTATGTTAAATACCAGGCCACTAGGAGGAGAAGGGGTCCCATTCTTTTGCATTGTATCTTGTTCCATAGTTGAGAAAAACATCTGAGAGTGGTACTTTGTGAGCATAACATAGGAGGAGAGATTCTGTAGGAACCATACAAGCCACAGGTCAAAGGAAACTCCATAGAGAGTACCTCTTTCTTTGTACTTGCATCATTTCTATACCAGAGAAAAGAGAGCAGAGCAGCCTCACCTTCTAGCTGGGTTTTCTCCCGTATTGGGTATCCCAGGTCATATCTTGTGTTTATTTGTGGAAGGTGTGTGTATTTATTTATGTTCTCTATTTTTCGCATTTGAACTATTTCATACGTTTTTCTTCAAAAGAAAATCAATAATCAAGAGTCTGAGATCTAAAGAAAACATAACCTTAATAGTAAAGATTTCAGTTATTTATTAGATCTGTTGTGACAAATTGTTCTAGTGGAATATCCACGACAGTTTACAGATCAAACACTATAATCCAAATCTTGAGCAAAAGCAAATTTCTCCACTATTTTTCCAACAAGATTACAATGAGGATGAGACCCTTTATATAGGAGAAGAGCTCAACAACCTTCAAAATAAAATATAATAGATCTCTAACCTCTTAGGCTCAAAACAAAATCTCTCTAACCAACTAGAGAGGATAGAGTGAAAAATCAATAGAATAATGTGGACTAGTACAACCAACTCCTCAAACAAGTGGGCACCCTCCAAAACCATGGTCAAAACCACATCAAGAAAGTGTGTATGGTCCAAATACAAGTGTGCCCTCCATAAAGCATTCTAACTACCTCAAGTGATCACATGTGTGGACCAAAATATCATCATGAGAGAAGTGTGCCCTCTCAAATGTGCTCTAACCACTCACACGTGTGGAAAATAAAATAATATATCATTCCATAACTAACTCCAACTAACTCAACGTGTGAATGAATGATTTGAAGACTAGTTGGATGGAGCATCTAACTTCATGTCCTGGAAGGCAAGGGTAACCTCGCTTTTGAAGGAACATCCTTTGGGAGATTGTAGAGAAGGTTGTTCCTATACCAGTAGATGCAACTTAGAAGGTGACTCATGAGAAGAAGGACATCAAATCCCAGAGAGTGATCATGGATGCTTTGAAGGATCATTTGATCCCTCATGTGGAAAAGAAGCAGTCAACTAGAGAGATGTTCAAGGCTCTAGTGGATTTATTCTAGAGTGACAACTTGAACAGGAAGATAATCTTGAGAAACAAGCTCAGATCCATCCAGATGTCAAGATCCGACAATGTTACCAACTACTTCACGAGGATCACCCAGACACGTGATCAGCTTGCAGCCTATTACCCCCTCGCACTAGGGGTAACTATGGAGATCATGTCTCGAGGCCCACAGGTAGCAGACATGGAGTGTCGAGAGCCAGATTGACTAGAATAGCCTCACAAGGCCCCTCCTATTCATTGATGCGACATCATACGTTACCAGCAGCAGAGCAACATCCATCACACCGACCTGGCCCCAGAGGACAATAGGTCTTGCTTCATGAGGTAATAAGTCCGGTATCCTGGTAAGAAGTGTCACCCTAATAATTGAAGCATTTGGACATGTTGCAAATAATTCTTTCTTGATTGTGAATGTTTGCTTGGAAATTATACTCTTTTCCTTATTTAGCCTTGGTGGGTGTCATTTCACCCTAGTAAGTTGGTCACCCTTGGGGATAGGGTGCTACTGGGGGATCCTTGAAGAGTCATCGTCCATTCCCGATCATACTTATCACCTTCCATGCTCTTTCCATTTCGTTTCCTCATCTTTTGGGATTTTCGGGTGCACTGACCCAAGAAGGGATTGTACCTCATTTCATGGGAAGAAGGGGCTGAAGGCCCAGAGGGAATGTAGTTGGAAAAAGATAAAAGCCAAATCATAAACCTTCTAGATGCTCGCCCAAGGATCTCGAGAGCAATGAAATGTTTCTCATAAAAAAATCGAGGGACCCATAAAACAAATAAATGCAAACTAATATTCGTGCCAACCAGGGTAGAGTGTTTGTGGGCTATGCATTTCCTTTTAATGCCCCTTATTGACTTCAACCTGGGAAAGCATGATGGCCAAGGTAGAGTAATTTGTGGGCAATGTTTTTCATGCTTAGGTAAAAGTCCCACACATTGTCTTCAACTTGAAAATTTACAATTAATTTAATGGAAAGAGAATGGACTCGGAAAAAGGTTGCATTGAAAACGAAGATGCAACACACCCTCTACAAAGTCATCCATAAATGAGACAATACTAACCCTTGTATGTCATGAACCCCATGCCCAAAAGTTTTATCTCACTCCACCTCACACCCATACATGGCTTAGATGGGTTTCCCTTGGGAAACACTCTTGACTTGAGGATTGACTGGCCCAATAGGGTGCCTTGACACCCCTCCCACACCTAAATTTGACAAATTGTATAAGGTCTTTGAGCATTTGTTTAGTTTGAAAAGGGGGTTTTGATGCACATGTTCGGGTGGTTTGATTATTAGACGTGGTTTACTTGGCATGATTCTTGTGACTTATGGACCCTTGGAGGGTGTATTTGTTTGTCTTTGCAGGACCTTGCTCAGTGAACAGGTATTCATGAGGAGATGACTTGTTCGGATCTTCATGAGGGCTTTGGAGCCCAATGATTGATGCAGAGACCCCATGTCTGGGGCAGGCTTGTGATTACCAGTTGCATAGCGAGGAAATGGGGTCGTTGCCTTTGGAGGCACTCTGGCATGGCCCGAGAGAGAGGTTCCCATCATCCCACACTTGGACGCTAGCCTTTGGAGGCTTGGACGTCACCCTATGGCCCATGACGTCACCTAGGGCTAGGGTTTGATGGACGGATGACGTGGGAGATGCTTGATGAGGATTTGGACATGTGTGGTCATGGTTATCAGCCTTTGGAGGCCTAGCGCTGCACCTTCCCAGCTCAATGTCCCTCATTCAGAGCCTAACATCACCCTAGAAGGGATGACATCACCCTTTTTAGGGTTATTTTTATGTAAATTTTGGATTTTTGTAATTTTTATTAGCAAATTGAGAAGCAAGCTCTGATTTGTGAAAAGACACAACTTTTGATTAATAAGGCTAGGGTTTGCCATATAAATATGGCTAGCCTAATTCATTTTTTGTCATAAGACTCCTCTCACAAGAGGGAGGTCTGAAATTTTCGCCCTCTTGGGCAATTGGACTGAAATTTGTGTCATTTTTGGAGTTTATGGTCTCTTTGATTGATGCGCTAGGCTTGTAGGAGCATGCTAGAGGTGTTCTTTGGCTATTTTGTGGTGGTAAAGTGTTTAATGCTTGATTATTCTTGGTGAAAGCAAGTAACATCCTCCATGCATTGAATGCTTGTGGTTAGATTTACTTGTTTCATATTGAAGATTATAAAATTGCTTGCTTAAAATCCTAGAAGAGAAACATAAGGTGCTTCTTTCTCTCTCTAGACCTTTCCACCCTTTGATTGCCAAGGAATCCTTGTCTAAACTAGGCTCCTAAAGCTCTAAAGTTCTAGCACTTTAGGAGTCCTATTTTAGAAGCTTGTTGCCATCATATTTCCAAGAATATAAGGGAGGAGAAATTCACTAGGGCCTAGAAGTGCCTACACTCTAGCCGAATTTATCTTTGAGGCTTGGATGCTTGAGGACTTAAGGTACTACTCCTCAAGACTTCACCTCATTTATCCTTAGATAAGTATTATCATTCTTCTCTCCAAGTTGTTTGCCGTTATAAAAGACTCCATAGCCCAAAATGCACTGATTTCTATGCCCTTGTGAATGAATGTGATCAAACCAACTCTCAAACTTTACTCTCTCAATCTTCCACTAACTATTTCTGACCTTAACTTAGCCTAGATCTCTAACCTACTTGCTGCTGTAGCAAATCATTGCTACAACCACCCTAACTGCTGCTGATTTCCTGCATAACTAACTCTAGTAACTATCTAACTTACTCAGAAATCTGCTACAATAAGTGCTAAGTAATCTACATGATAAATGCTAAGTTTCTATGGTCATTTATCGCAATTCTGAGTGATAATTCTTTTGGCTGTTACAAATCATTATTGCTGTTGTGAACTCTTTAATTTACTGCAATTACATATCAGCGAACACATATTTTGCTTGTCTATTGTCTACTGAGGTGTTTTAATATTGGTACTTGGAATTGTCATATATATGTTGTAATTGTCTTGTTCCAGGCAGGTACACCAATTACTTTTCATTGCCTCAATTTCTCAGACATAGACATCCTAACTTGGGTAACCAATGAGAGGGGGGGGGAAATCTTAACCATAACCCTTAGTTGTCCCAACCCTTTAGGTTACTGGGGATGCCTCCCTTGGGGTAGACCTCTTCTACTCCTAAAAGTGGGGATTTCCTATTGAGGTGACAATGATAGGATATCATGTTGTTATGCCAATTTCACCTACTTGTCTTGGGATTTGGACAAGTACAAATTGTGTGATAACACAATCAATGGGGAGAAAGTGGATGACATAGAAATTGTAAATGTGGCAATGAATTGTTTCACCAAGTCATGGGAATCGTTTGTCAAGGAAGTGTACGCTCGGGAGAAACTTTTCAATTGGGAGAGGGTTTGGGATGATTGCATCTAGGAAGAGACTCGGGAGGAGTCTAAAGCCAACATGCAAGGAGATGGAGAGGAGAAATTGGCCCTGGTCAGTCAAGCCAAGAAGGGCAAAGGAAAGGGTTCCAAGGGTAGCAGTGAGGGGGCAACCTCACAACCGGGTAAGGAGAAGGACTTGAGTAAGATCAAGTGTTTTGCATGCCACAAGAGTGGTCATTATGCATCACAATGTCTAGAGAAGAAGAAGGGGCAAGGGAACTCGCAATAGGTAGCAACATCAGTAGAAACTCAATTGGATGAGTTTGCAACAAAGTTTGAGAAGGAATTCACACTAGTCTCCTGCCTTTCTACCAACACCATCATCGAGAGTGCTTGGTACCTGGACAATGGTGCATTGCGTCATATGACATAAGCACAAGAGCTATTCAACAGTCTAACGGAGGACTCAAGGATCCATGTGGAGCTTGGTGATGATGCCAAGTATGCAGTGAAGGGGGAGGGAACAATCTTGTTCTAGCTTGATTAAGGAGGTTTGCTTGAGGCCCATGATGTGCTATATGTACCAAGACTGAAGAAATTTTTTCTCTCCGCCTCAGTTATGGAGGACATGGGTTTTTCCGTCATGTTCAAGAAAGAGAAAGTACTCGTATGTCCAGAGGGAGCTAGCCCTGTCACATGAGTGAGCATTGGGGTTAGATAGGGAAATTTATACAGGTTGAAGGGAAAGTCTGTACATGCTTTGGTACATGATAGTGACAACCTATGTGAGCTATGACACAAGAGGACGTGACACTTGCACTTCAGAGTGTTGCCGATTCTGAGGGAGATTGTCACTGGTCATCCATATTTTAGTGTTGAGAAGTAGGGCGTGTGCATTGGCAAGAATGCCAAGGATGATTTTCCAAACAATGAGAGTGGGTCTGTTATCGCGCAAACTGTAGGTTGGGAAAAGCCCGACCTAAACCACAAGATGGCGACAACAATGGGAGAGTTTACCCACTGTCACCTCAGATAAACCCTCCCCTCGCTTTAGTGAAGGAAGAATCCAACACAAGGGGGGTTTCCCAGGTGACCCTAGGGGGAAATGAGACGAAAAGTGAGAGGATGGAGGTGATGCCTCTATAGGTCAATATACTAAGTGGAAAATATCTTAGGAAAGAGTCTCGGAAGTGGTTAATAGTTGCCAAGAAACTTGAGTACCTGCAGTAGATGATGTACCTGCCCGAGACACAAGAAAGACGAATATGCAAGCTTAAAGTTAAGTGGACAAGCAAGTTAAGCTTGCTGTCCCTATTTGCAGCAGTCAACATAAATATATATCAGCAAGTAAATGATTGTTAGAGCTGCTGACAAGATGCTAAAAGTCAAGTAAATGATGCAAGAGATAAGCTAGCAATCGTTGGTATAACTTAGGTATGAAAGCATAAGACTTTAGCAACAAACTAAGGCTGTTATAAACAAGTATTGAAGAGATATTTTTGCAGCCTTATGGTTGTATCATACTATTACTACAGCAGAAAATTTCAACCCACAAAACAAGAGAGTAAACCACCCAAAAAGTGCACTGAGACTAGTAGATTATAGGGGCAATTTACTAGCAAATTTTGACAGTTGAAATGTGAGTTATGATCAAGAAAAGAGTAATTTGCTGCAGTCCTATTGGCTGTAGCTTTTAATGAGTTATAGCTCTAAGAAGACCATGCAAAACAAGACGCCCTAGAGGCTTTAGCAACCTCAAAGCATCAATAAAAGATTCCAACTTGAACAATATCAATATCTCTCTAAATCACGTTTACCAATGCAAACAATTTATTTCTCCAATGCAAACTTCAGATTAGTGCCTTTCAAATTTGGGTGAATGGAGTCTTGAAAAGAATAAGTTAGATAAGCAAAATCCCTAGGGGTGTAAATCCTCTTACTCCCTAGGGCATGCAAATCAAACTAAGGCAAATCTAGGAGGGTGTACACCCTTGTACTCCTCCTAGCAACCTTGCAATAATTGACTTATAAACTAGCAAATGAAATGAAACTTGATGGAGGGGGTATACACTCATACTCGTCCTAGGGTTTCAACCAACAATAATCATGAAACAAGCAAGAAGAACACAATTGCAGATTTTCCTTACCAATTCCAAGAGAGATGCAAGATCAAACCCTAGTTCACCAAGCAATGACCATTCACACACAAGAGAAGAAGTCTCCAAGAGGTGCGCACCACCTTAGCTCAACACTTCACCAAGAGATATCACCAAAAATCATTTGCACAAGAGAGAGATACCAAATTTCCCAAGTAGGGCGCAAATTTCAGCCAGAATAGTCTTCACAATGGGAAAGCTATGATAAAATGAAATAAAAGTAATCTCTATTTATACAAATCTTACTAAAAGTGTTTGTCCACTTAATTTTAGGGTAAACCACAAAGTAAGGGGTCAACAACCCTTACTTTGCCCCTTTACATTACTAAATTCGAATTTAACTTTAAAAATGCACATAAGAAACCCTAATGTGATGTCATCCCTCTTCTAGGGTGACGTTTTAGCACCTTTTGCAAGTCGTTGGAGTTGAGGATGGAGGTCGTTGGGCCTTCTAGGGCCTCCTTCTCATGCGCTAGGTCTTCCGCCTCCATGTCAAGCCTTCTCCCATCAAAACGTGCCAAATGCCAATCAACAACAACACCACCACCACAACCCTAGCCCTAGGGTGACGTCAAGCTCCACAAATGTGACGTTTTGTCCTCAAGAGAAAATTGTTGGGCTAACAAAGGGATGGATTAGGTCCTCCATGGTGTCTCCTTGGGCCTCCAAAGGCTAGCATCATTGCCCGGTGCATGGGCCATAGTATCCAACGCGTGGGCTTCAAGCCCCAAGGAAGCCCAAGGTAGGCTTGTTCTTCCAAAAGTTTCCACCAACTAGGTCCTGCAAAGACAATGAATACGCCCTCCAAGGATCTCAAGTCAAATGCATCATGATAAGTAAATCAAGTCAATAAAAGAGCCATCTAAGCATGTACATCAAAAACCACCTCATCAAAATAAACAAGTGCTCCAAGACCCTATGCAATTTGCCAAGTTTAGGTATGGGAGGGTTGACAAAGCGACCTATTGGGTGAATCGTACCTCAAGTTTAGGAGTGTTTCCCAAGTGGACCCCTCTCTAGGTCATGTGGACGTAGTGACATGGATGGGGGAAAGACTTTTGGCATGGGTTTCGTGACATACAAGGGATCGTAGTATCTCATTTGTGGGTGCCTTTGTAGAGGGTGTGTTGCACCTTCGTTTTCAATGCAACCTTTTTCCAAGCCCATTTATTGCCTTTTGTTTCTTTAAGATGTTTCCAAGTTGAAGCCAAGGTGGGGTTTCTACCTAAGCATGAAAAATAGTGCCCACCTCGACTCTACCTTGGTCACATCATGCTTCTCCAAGTTGAAGACAATGTGTGGGGCTTCTACCTAAGCATGAAAAACATTGCCAACACATGCTCCACTTTGGTTGGCATTTTGTATTAATTATTTTTCACAGGTCCCATCAGTTTCTTATGAGAGATATTTCATTGTCCTCGGGATCCCTGGGCGAGCATCTAGAAGGTTCATGTTTGGCTTTTATCTTTTTCCAGCTACAAGCCTTTGGGCCTTCAACCCCTTCTTCCCATGAAATGAGGGACAATGCCTTCTTGGGTCAATACACCCGAAAATCCCAAAAGGTAAGGAGATGAGGGGATAAAGTGTGGAAAGTGAAAAGTATGGTCGAGAATGGCACGATGACTCGTCAAGAGGACCTCCCAGTAGTAAACCTATCCCTAAGGGTGACCCACTTACTAGGGCTCAATGTCAACCACCAAGGTGAAACAAGGCAAAGAGCATAATTTCCAAGAAGACGTTACATAACCAAAAGCAGTTTAAAATGCAACAAACTCAAATGGCTCAAATATTGAAATGACACTTACCATAATACCTGGCTTGTGCCTCATGGAACAAGACACAATGTCTTTCGGAAGCAAGCTGATGTGGTGGATACCCTCATGATGAACCTGGAACTGTGGTGGCAAGGTGGGTCTCTGTCTGTGCAAGTGGACACTGCTGGTCAAGCTATCTCTCGGTACTCCATGTCTGCAACCTGAGGGCCTCGAGACATAATCTTCTTAGTTATCCCTAGGAATTGGGGATAACAAGTCCAAGGGGATCTTGGATCTTATACATTAAGATGTGAGTGGATTGAGGTCAGTAGTATCAATGGAGGGATCACTGTACTATGTGACATTTATCGATAAATTTTCCAGGAAAACCTGTATCTTCTGTATGAAGACCAAGGATGAGGTCTTCAGTCGATTTTAGGAGTTCAAGGCCCAACTAGAGAACTAGACATGGAAGAGGATCAAGGTCTTGAGGTCAGATAATGGGGGAGAGTACACCTCCAATGACTTCAAGGATTTTTGCAAGGAGGCAGGGATCAAGACAGAGTTGACAGTCTCGTACAACCCTCAACAGAATGGGTTGCAGAGAGAAATAACCAGTCCAACATCGGTTCTGCCAGGGCTGTGATACATGACCAGGATTTGCCTATGTTCCTTTGGGAAGAGGCATGTAACACGACATTATATGTGTAGAAAAAGAGTTCTCATAGGATATTGGGGGACAAGACTTCTGAGGAAGCATTCATAGGAGTGAAGCCAGAGATAGGACATTTGAGGATCTTTGGTTGTCCAATATACATCCATGTGCCTATGGAGAAGAGGACGAAGTTGGAGCCTTCGGGAGAGAAGGGAATATTTGTGGGGTACAACGAGGCTTCAAAGGGTTACAACTTACAGGGTCTTCATACCAGCGCAATGGAAGACAATTGTGAGCAAAGATGTTAAGTTGGAGTAGAACTTAGCATCTGGGAAGTCTCATGAGTTACCACCAGTGGCAGAGGACGAGGAGTAGGAGGCTCTGAAGGGAGAACAACGTTCAGAGGCTTCTAGTTAAGGGAGTCAACCTTCAGGTTGGGAGAAGGAGTTAGCCCCTTCCAATTTTGTTAGGAAACCGAGGTGGTTTGAGCAGACATTGAAGGATGCTCAGGAGCATGTTGAGGCTCCTAGGAGCATAGTTAGGGGGAGCAGGCCTCCAAAGAGGTTTCTAAACTTCATGGAACTAAGGAGTGTAAATTTTCAGACCCTAATCCAGTTTCAGTCTCGCTGATTTTTCAGCTAATGTTTAATGCCCAAACCCAGATTTATAACAGCCAATTAAACTCAGCAGAAAATAAATTTCAGAACTGAAACATGAGGATTTTGAACATCATTTTCAATGCAGAAATAAAAATATCAGCATCACATAAACTCAGAAAATATTAACACAGAGATTTTCGGTCTAACAACGACACTGGAAAAACCCACAAGGGGAAAACCAGTGAGAGAGGGAGTTTTTATTATTTGGGAGCTTCAGAGAAATTCTCTTACAACATATTCATCTTCAGAAATTTAATGACAAACTTATCTCGATAACTGTGCCAAGTCTTCACACAGGAGAATGAGCTAAACTCCTCAAAACTATTTCCAGAATTTTCTGCAATAATTTACAGGTCTGGGCCTCGATTTTTGTGCCTCCAAATGGTTGTACGGCTGCCTTGAAATTTGTGCCAACAACTACAACAATTTCTGGGTGTATTAATGGATGTACGACCTCCTTGAAAATTGTGCCAAACTTTCCAGAAAACCCACACAACCTACCTTGATTTATGTGCCACAAAGTGACTATACGGATTGTAGAAATCCGTATGGTACGGCCGACTATCCCTCAAAAACTGTGCCAAAAGTATTGTTGTACGGACTGAGAAATCCGTACTATACGGACATAATTAAATGTTGTTCTTTCTGCCTTAATTTCTATGCCCACAAGAGACTGTACAGACCCCAAAATCCATACTGTACAGCCTCATGTATATGATTTTTGTGCTAGTATTCTGCCTTGGAATGCATGCCCTAACTCTCATAAATAGCCTCTTTCCTCCTGCTTGAAAATGCTCTTCCTCTCTCTCAAAATGTCTCAACAACCAACACAATGGTGCGCCCTCCTTACCCTAATCTACCTCATGAGGGAATCTCAAGGGTCATCTCATCTAACGGTAGAGATTAGACGAGATCAACGGTGGGGATAAAATCACTTTACTTGCCCACTTTCCCTAAGTCTCAAAAAGTCACCTTTTAATTTGCATCTCACAAATTAAATGACTAGGGTCCACATTAGGCACTTTCTCGCTCCTTAGGCGGCTAGGTGATTAGAAACACTTGCCTAGGTACTTTTTAATTAAAATTTTAACAAGGAGTAACCTCGTTGAAGAAGCAATGAACCATCAGGTTTATCGTGATGCTATGGTGCAGGACGATGTGCAAGATATTATGCCAGGATTGGAGGGATAGCCAGTTCTAGGTGGCTCTTCCAGAAATATCTTCCTTCCTAAGAGGGAGTGTTGATGTTTGTAGCATCGAACATGTACTTCCGCTCTAAGTGTCTAGGTGTCCGGAAGCTGTCCACGAGACCTTTTAGAAACTTTGGAAATTCATTTTAATTAAATGAATTATTAAAGTGAATCTCTTTTTTAATTAAAGTGAGTTTAATTTAATGAAATGCTGAAGTTATTAGCATTAGTAAATAAAATTAATCTCAGCCATTGATCTCAAGTAAGGTGAGATCTAATTTCAATTGTTGATCACTTTGGAGATTAGGGTTAGGGTTCAACTCAAAATTATAAAAGGCAACCAAGGTGAAAGGAGAAGACACATCTTGGAGACATTTATTGGAGTCAGTGACTCATAGAGAGAGAAAAGGACTTTTTCTCAAGGAGATCTCAACAAGGATGAAGGACTTTCACCCATAGATCAACTCAGCCCAAAGGAGAAGGAAGCAACAATTGGTACAACCGCAGGTATAGGACATACAGATCTGCGGAGCAATGTCATACACGTCAAGCAGGTAGCTCAGGGCATGTACATACTTGTCAGACAAGAGTCCAGGGTGCGTACATACTCACCGGACCAGTAGTCAGAGGTGCGTACATACGTGTTAGACCAATAGTTGAGGGCGTGTACATATGCTCTGTGCAAAAAACACAAGCATGTACATAAGCGTTGTATAGGCAGTCGGGGGCATGTACAGTTCATACAGGACACCACTACAAGGTCGTACAATAGGGGCAAAGTTGTTGGGTTGCAGGGGTGTGCTGTATTTTTCTGTTTCTATTCTCAGTGGGCTATTTT
Organism: Picea engelmannii; assembly: GCA_009831015.1. Taxonomy (NCBI): domain Eukaryota; kingdom Viridiplantae; phylum Streptophyta; class Pinopsida; order Pinales; family Pinaceae; genus Picea; species Picea engelmannii. The sequence goes on from ML776818.1 coordinate 93,253, forward strand.
CCCAATTTGGGAGGCCTTGTAAGCTTGGAGTCATTATTTAATTAAAAGCTGATTTGAAGGGGAATATTTCTATGTGTTGTGTGAAGTTTGGGTTTCTATTTTGCTTCCATTGTTTTTATTTCCAGCCAATATATTTCATTCCGTGTGCTGTAATTTAATTATCAACAAGGAAATACACAAGGTAGTAATTTATCTAGGTGTTGGGGATAGTGAGATTTTTCAACAGGTAGAGCTCAATTATTTGTCTTTTGACCTTGCCGCTTTTTCCTTGAGCTTATAGCTCTTAAGATGAGGTTTTCCTCATGGAAATAATAAAGGTAGACCTTGATGTATAACATAATAACATATGATAAGACAACCATGAGTAGGATAACAAAATAATTGGGAAGATGGAAAGTGTTAAGTATGGTTTGGGATATGGACACGCTACTCTTACCTATATCACTAGTAGTACAACTTGACTCAAGAGATGACAACACTTATCTAAAGGAAAATTATGTCCCCATCATATGATGAGGCAAGTAATAAAATTGTAACTGTGATACTGTGTTATTAGATCACACCTAATGTTTACCATAATCACAACCATACAAGAATCCATATCACCATTTCTAAGCAAGAAACCCATACATAAAACCATAGTAGAGCAATTGAAGTGAAACAACTAACCAAAGTATCATGACCATGTGAAAATGAAATCACATTGTACTATCTGCATGTGCATGAACCATCTAAGGTGTATGTGATGAGGTGAGATGATATACCATAAATGAGTCGAATGAGGTTGACTGGGAAAGTCCACTGTGAGATCATCATGTAGTGAAAAGATTGAATGATATCATGAATCCGAGCTTTGAATGGATGAATAAGAGTGCTCATGTTGGATTTGATCTGGAACACCACACTGTTGAAGGGTGGCACTGGTACTAGTTTCCTGTATGTGATCACAAATCTCATCATACCATATGAGGGGCAAACATTTGGCTCCAACTCAAAGACATGTACTCTTGGAAGAAGAGTTCATGAGAACTCTAGAATTTGGATCAAACCTATAATCTACACACATGTCCAACACTTGGACCTCGAATATCAGTGATACAAAACTAGGTGATGTGATCACCCTGGTCCACCACAAGATAAAATCAAAAAGTAACTTGTAGGAAATTAAAGTTATTTTAAGTCAAAGTAAATGCATGTAAAAGAAACACACAACTACTCTAAGGAAAATGCATGAAAAGGAAATAAGATCAAAAAGTAACTTGCAGGAAATTAAAATTAGTTTAAGTCAAAGTAAATGCATGTAAAGGAAACACACAACTGCTCTAAGGAAAATGCATGAAAAAGAAAACAAGTAATTAATCTAAGGCAAGTGAAGCAATGCATGAAAGGAAAGCACAAAAGTATCCTAAACTACTGCTCAAATGAGCTTATTCCTTCCTAATCCTAAAGGCTATCTTGGCACTAGGTGCAATCAAAATAGTACAGTTTTAGAATTTTCCCATTTACGAGCAAAGACATCTTTTCTCCATCAAGATGACTAATATGGAAAGAATTCATTCCTATTATATTCTCCACTCGGTAAGGTCCTCTCCATAATGAGTCAAATTTTCCATGCTTCCTAGGATTTTCTTTCTACTTGTCCCACATCAATACTGAGTCTCTTGATTGGAATTCTCTTTACTGAGCCTTCTTATCAAAACTCTTAACCTTGCCTTGATTTTATACAAGATGGTCAAAAGCTTTGCTCCTCCTCTCATCCAACTCTATAATTTGATCCATCCTTGCTTCGAACTCTTCCCTCTCAGTAGTGAAGTGCTTGAGTAATTGCTTCTTCACGATTCTATTTGCCCATAGAGCATTTTCAATCTTACTATCCCATCTTTTCTTCTTGTACCCCACAACCTCTTTAATGATGGCCATTAGATTTTTATTACTTGACTCAGCGAGGCCATTCCTCTACAGGTAATACTTAGATGACTAGGACAAAATAATGCCATAATTGAAATAGAATGAAGACAACTCAGCTGAACTGAATTCCTTGGCATTGTCAGTCGTGATATTGGTTGGGATGCCAAATTTGGTAATGATTTTTTCTTCCAAAAACACTTTCACTACACTATTTGTTTCCTTCTTTGTTGGAATAGCTTCGACCCATCTTGTGAAATAGTCAGTGGCTGTGAGGACCCACTTGAATCCATTACTTGAGTTTTCCTTGAATTCCCCAATGAAGTCAAGACCCCACTGTTGAAAGGGTGCTTCTACTACAACTGGTTGCAAAGGTAGGGATGCTAAACATTGTTTTCTTTTGAACGGTTGGCATTGTTGGCATGATCTAAAAACTTGTGGACATCAGAGAATATGGTAGGCCAATAGTATCCTACCCTCAATATCTTATGCATTGTGGTTCGGATAGCATGATGTCCACCACATAATTCCTTGTGTAATTCTTCCATCAATCTCATGGCCTCCTTGTCATCAACACATCTTAGAATAAGGACATCAAGATTCCTCTGTGAATTTTTATGCAACTAATTTCAGATATGAAAATTACTTCCAAGTGACCCAAACAGTGAACCTTAGGGCTGTTATCATTGAATAATTTTACACTGAAATTAAGAGAAAAAATTACAGCAGCGGAAACATAAAGATCAGAGAGAAATTATCCATGCACATGAGACACAAAATTTCCATTTTGTAAACTTTCAAATTCAGCCCTCTCAACAGTGACAAAATCACCAAATATGAGGACAAAACTAGTCCTCTCAAAAACCACAAAATCAACAAATTTCCCGAGAAAATTCCCAACTTACAAATTTGCTCCAGCACACTTGTACGACTTGTTGATGTTAGTCGTACAAACTGTACGAACTACTGACGTCAGCTTGTACGGACCTGTTGCGGCCCAGAAACCCTCACACGTGCGGCCTGCAAAAGTGCCCAGAAAATGCCTCACACATGCAACCTTGTCTTTTCTGCTGTATGGCTATCACACGTGTGACTATACGAACCTGTTCCGTACCACACGTGCGACTTGTTCATACCTTTCCCTATCACACATGCGACTGTCCTTCCTGCTATACGGTTGTACAAACTGCTCCACACGTGTGGCCTTCTCTCTCCTCTCCTCACATGTGTGAACTCACACGTGTGCCCTTCTCCTAGGCAGAGAATCAGAAAATCAGAAAGACTAGAAAAACCCGAGGCCAGATTTGCCAAAATTGCAAAATTTCCCTTGCTGAAATCACCAAGCCTCTTAGGACAAGTGCTCACTCACTTATGCTAACTCCATAATGTCACAATGAGATTGTCACAATCTCTCCTCTCCTTTTATAGGATTCTAATGTGAGTTTAGAAGCCCTTAGCTTACTCTAAGGAGCCCTCCACTAAATTCAACATTAAATTAGAATTCTTAATTCCTTCTTGTGGGTGTGACACCCCAACACAAGTCCCCAAAGCCCATGAAGCCCCAAGCTCAACCCAAGGGTATTTTCACCAAATGAAGAGTCCAATGTGGTTCCAACGAAGATTCCCACATGATCGACATCAAGGTCACTTGTGGGAATACCTCCCGAAGCTACAAAACATCAACACTCCCTCTTAGCGAGGGAGGTATTCCATCCTCCATCATTTGGAAGTATCTTTGTCTCCCATACTGGAAGTAGCTCTGTCGCCTGCACTGGATTTGCTACCACAACTGCACTCCAATCCCCCTGATTGGATGCTCCCTCTTTCACGGAAACAAAACCTGTTGCATGGCATGGTCCCTTCTGGGAAGATTCATTGGTCCTAGAAGCCTCCTGCTTGGCTTCCTCAACCAATGACACCTTCCTGTCAATCTTGGAAGATTCCTCTCTCCCATCTGAACTTGAAGGTAGACTCCCTCTGAATGGTCGACCCTCCCTTTAAGCCCACTGACTCCCTCTGAGGTTAGACTCCCTTTGAATCTGTTGACTCTCTTTGAAGTCGGGCTCCCTCTAAGTTTGTACAACTTTTGGAGCTACCTGCTCCTTGACCTCTGTCATTTTGCTATTGTTGGCCATGGCTCGCATAGGATGGCCCTTCAACCTATACAGGTTGCTCTCTCTAACTCCAAGAACCGTTGTTGATCTGAAGCTAGATCCTCTCGGAAAAAATAACACCTATCCATCCCGAAACAATACATGGTAGCCCTTCTTCTCAATCTCTTAGACTAAGAGCACACTCCTCCAGAGTTTTGGCACCCATAGCACATTAGTCACCCTCAACACATCTCTTGACTCCAACTGGATCCGAATTGTTCCAAATCCCGCACTACATGCCTGGTCCCCATGCCAAGCTCTACGCACATATCTGAGTCAGTCTATGTGAATCTCTCAAATAACTCTTGTGCTCTTGTCATATGAAATGAGGCTCCACTATCCACCAACCAAGTCCCATCATCAGAGACTATACCAAAAAGGGCAGAGACCAATATGAACTACCTTTGAAGCCTATTTGCAGCCTCATCAATCTTTGTTGCTAATGCCTGTTGCTTCCTTCCCCCTCTCCTCCATTGTGGACACTTTGAAGCATAATGACCAAACTCATGACAAGAAAAACACTTGACCTTGCTAAGGTCCTTCTTCCTCCTTGGCTCTGGAGATACCTCTCTCTCTGGAGAACCACCTCTTCTTCCCTTCCTGGTATGAGCAACCAAGGCCTGGTTCTCATCACTGTTGCCTTTCCTGGATTGTAACCGAGCCTCCTCCTGAATGCAATCAGTTCATAGTCTGTCAAATTTTGGTAACTGCTCTCGTGCACAGATCCCTTGCACAAATGGTTCCCAAGACCCGAGAAGACCACTCAATGCCAGATTCATCAACTCAACATCATCAACTACCTCACCAATAGCTACAAGTTGATCTCGAATCTGAGTGATCCTAATGAGGTAGCTAACAACCGTGATTGAACTGGACATCTGAACAACTTGGAGTTGGTGCTTCAAAATCAATTTTTTGCCTGCATTCCTGCTTTGGTACAAACCTACCAAGGCATCATACATAACTTTAGTTGTCTTCTTCTCGGAGATATGAGGATTTAGATGATCCTTTACGAAGTCCAATAATACTCTCTTGGCCTTCACTTCCTTCTTCTTATGACCTGTCAATTCCTCCGGATCAACAGGACTCGGAACCACACCCTCAACATACTCTTTGAGGTCATTCTCCTCCAAAAGAAGGAGTATCTTGGCCTTCCAAGACCAGAATATTTTTGCCCCTTCCAACCTGTCCTCAATCTTCAAAGTGTTCACCATTGTGACTTTGCCAGAACAAGAAACAAAATATCTGTTGTACCACCAATTTGCAACTGCTTGTGTCTCAAGATAACACTTCTCTTTCTTCAAAGCCTCAACTTTGATACCATGTCAATTTTTATGCAACTAATTTCAGATCTGAAAATTACTTCGAAGTGACCCAAATAGTGAACCCTAGGGATGTTATCAGTGAATAATTTTACATTGAAATTATGACCGAAAAAATTACAGTAGCGGAAACATAAAGATCATAGAGAAATTATCGATGCACATGAGACACAATTTTTTTTTTTTTATAAACTTTCAAATTCAGAATTTTGTGAGGGAAAAATCAGCTCTCTCCATAGCCAAAAAATCACCAAATCTGAGGACAAAACCAGTTCTCTCAAAAACCAAAAAATCAACAAATTTCTTGGGAAAATTCCCAACTTACAAATCTTCTCTAGCACACTTGTACGACCTACCGACGTTAATCATACAGACTATACGGATTGTCGACGTCATCTTGTATGGATCTGTTGCTGCCTAGAAACCCTCATACTTGCGACTTGCAGAAGTGCCTAAAAAATGCCTCACACATGTGGCCCTGACTTTTCTGTTGTACGACTGTCACATGTGACTATACGGACCAGTTTCGTACCACACGTGCAACTTGTCTGTACTTTTCTTTGTCACACATGCGATCGTCCTTCCTGCTGTACAACTGTACAATCTACCCCACACGTGCGGCATGTTCATACCTTTCCCTGTCACACGTGTGGCTATCCTTTTTGTTGTACAATATATTCCACAAGTGCGGCCTTCTCTCTCCTCTCCTCACTCATGTGGCCTTCTTGGCAGAGAATCAGAAAATCAAAAAGACTAGAAAAACCCTAGTCCAGATTTGCCAAAATTGCGGAATTTCCTTGCTGAAATCATTGAGCCTCTTAGCACAAGTGCTCACTCACTTATGCTAACTCCATAATGTCAACCTTTGACTTTGACTAGTCAAACTTTGACTTTAACTTTGACCAAAGATTCAAACCTGACATTTTTGCTAGTTGAGAGTACCAAGAGGTGCGCTAGGCTAGGGCGCACTAGGATCTCAAGGAATTAGGTCAAATGCTTCATCATAAGTGCCCGAACACAAGGGCTAGAGTTTGTTGCAGCTGGATAATCATAAAACCTAACTTCAACTGTAACTGGTGCCATAATGAGCTTAACAAATAACTTCCCAATCTATCTTCCAGTGGTTAGATTGTCTGAAGATAGTGTGGACCCATAACCTGTTAGAAATAAAGAGATGTGCTTGTTTTTCCATAGACAATATAGCAATATTGTCACCCAACCATAGGCACAAAGGCCACCCTCGAGCACCTTAACCTTTGCAGACAGAATAATTCTAGAAGCAGAACAATAGCCAATCAAGGCAGGGCATCTTTCTCCAACGCTAGCGCACCAAGCAAGAATAACCAAAGACCAAGCAGAAAGTCCAAAACCATAACCAAGAGAAAGTCCAACCAAAAGCCAAAATCTCAATTGCAGCAGCTGCAGCTGTACTCCCTCTCCAAACTTGTGCACCACTAGTCTTATGCAGTTGTGAGTGAGTGAGTGTCAAATGAGCTCTAGCGCCCTCTATTTATACTGCTCTATCTCATTTGACTGGGCCAACTTCTCTTTTTGGAGGCTAATAACTCAATTTTAAATATTCTCTTGAGTCGACTTGTCTTCTAAGGTTATTATCCAATGTTTTAGGGTTTCTCTTGCTTCCCGGAATATTCTAGTCTTGTCAAAGATTACACGTGGAGGTTAATACCTCTCGCAGCTACCATAATATCAACAGTTAGAACTCTTGATGTGTCTTCCTTTTCTTTGATACAATTGGTTCTCAACATTGTGGTTTTTATGTATATTATAAAAGCTTTTGCCATTATAAGTTTTTGTTTTTGATGACGATGATGGGTAATAACGTACACTAAGACCAATATTGGTCTATTGGACTTAGAAAAAGAAAGGTAAGGAATTACTTGGTTTGCTTTAGAATTTTGTTTTTGTTCTTGAAAAGATTTAAGAGAAGTATTCTTAAATCACCATAGTTTTGAAGAGTTAAAACTTGAAAGGTTAGGAAGGTCAATATTGTAACAAATATTTTGAAATTGAGATCTAATGTGGGTGTATGTAGGACATTCTAAGAGAGTGTTTTTCATCTTGAACTCATAGTGTCACAAAGATGACAAATTCTTTCGACCCGCAAGGTTTTAGGAATTTTTGTGTTATAAGCAGATTGCTTGTTTTAACTTTTAACACTGAATGACAGAGTATTTCTGTAATTAATATATTGGTTGATGATTGATAAAAATATGATACATTGCTCTCATGACGGTATCTGAATTTCATGTTCTCCTTTTGCTGGCTGCATTTTTCTTTCTCTTCCCTCATGCTTGCACTCGTACCTGAATCATACTTCTTTTTGTCGATTTTACCTTTGTATTCTTTTGTCCAGATATGTGCTTTAGGACAGGTTGAAGGCTAAATTCCTAACCTGCAGTCAACAGCAATTTCCAGCCAGGACACATGCTTGTGCAATGTGATGCATTGATCGTGACTTGGACCCCTCAAAATTCAAACACCAAAGTTCTGTGAGGCAGAAAACGTTCAACTGCATAATTTTTTTTTCTTTAAATGTTCCTCTTTTTGTCTACCATAGAAACAACCCCAAACATAGAGGAGCTATGATCTCTATGAGTTCTTTTAAAAATATGATCATTAGAAGTGATTATTACCGTGCACTCACAATGATCTTTTTCTCTCATTTAACAATATAAGGTGCTTTGTGCTCGGTCAAGTTATACTTACTAACTATTCTTTTGACATTCAGCAAGACATCATTCCTTTTTTTAATATTGCTGCAAATTCATGTCTTCAACCAAAATGATAAATTCCAATTAAAACCCAACTCATATTTTTGTTCTTCACATAAGTAATTTTTGTCTCAAATTTGATCACAATGGTTATACAAGATATCAATTAAATACTATATCTTACATCCAAAACAAGGTTCCGGATGGAAGTATGAAGTGATTACTGTACATAAATATTGAAATTATTATCATAACCTAAATCTGGTAGCGCTGTATACCAACCCTTTCATATTGCTCTGTATAGGAAAATGTGCTGTCAACTGATGAAATAAACTCGGGAGGAAGAAAGTTATATCTCGTAGCTTGAACTATATGTTATGTTTAACTGCATAAAGCAGGTGCAGGTATATGAGAGACTTTGATTCTCTGCATTGCTGAGGGTATAGATACAACAGTCGGAGATCCTCTTGGATTTTTTTGTAAACAAAGTTTTGTCTTTGCAGAAAAGCGTTACAAGAAAAAAAATAATAACAAGTGACTTTAGCTGGCACTGTTCTCATGAATTCAATACAACAATAGGGAACAGATTTACATGTGGCATGTTACAGACATTTCCACATCCATATCAAAACCTTTGTGCAGTTTCTTCCACTTAGTTTAAGATGTAAGGTGCTATTTATTTGTTTTATTCACACAACCAAAGAAATAAATGCTCTCTCATTCACAAGATTTTATTAGTACGACCAGTATGGTAGTTTATATAACACAGGCTACAGCAAGCAGGTTCCCTTTTCTCTTTTCCAATTGGTGTTATCTAAGAGGGTGCAACTTTTGGATTCTGTTTGTGCAAAAAATCAATGGTTGGCCTTTTATACTTTTACCTCCTTGTGTTGTTTCCAAATCTATCTTGATTCTTATCTTGATTGGATTGGAAGGATTGAGATGATTAAGTGTGCAAGTTTTCTTGTGTCATGCAAAATGTTATACTGTGAAGCAAGTCGAAGTTTGAGCCTTGAACCAAAAGTTATTAGAACCGGAATCAAAAAATCCAAAAGCTTGAACTGTATGAAGACCTTGACAGACATTGGGAAAACAATTTGTGGTACATACAAAATACATAAAATATTCAAATTTAAATAAAAAATGCTATATATTAATTTACATTAATGTAACTCCAAACCATTAGACATCAAATATGTAAAGTTTGTTCATGTATTTAGCATGTAAGAATTAATATAGCGAAATGGTGCAAATGTCAAACATATGTGAACCAACATACATAATCTAATGCCCCATATCTTGGCTTTAGGAAGTTAGAACATTGTTGTTTACTCATCTTAGTAATTCAATGTTTGGCATTTGTTTAGGCTCAATCAGATTGAGATAGATATTTGAGATGTGTACATCTAGACCTATTTATGTATTGCATAATATTGTTTTTACTGTTATATGTTCATGATGAGGATCGTTATGTGGTTTGGTTAAACATGCAAATTTAAATGTGGAATTTCAGTACATGGATACTAGTTCAAAGTTATGTTGTGAATGTATAATAGATGTAAGGCATGTTGTAAATAAACATACATTTCCTAATTGAATGTTAATACAAATATGGATGATCATATGAAAATTGTGATGCATTCACATGGATTTGAGACTTGGTGAGCTAACCTATAGGTCAACAAGCTATGTAACAACCAAATAACTATAGTGTTGAGGTAACTTGGAATAAACATTAAGAGGATAGTGTATGTTATAAGTTGTAATTATGATTTAATTTATGATTCCAAATATTGTTATGATATGTGGTAAGTGTGGTTTTGAGAGGGCTTGCAACTTGCCCATAGTGGTTTTTTGATGATGTGACTCTAAGAACAATAGTTGCACAGTATGGCTTGATATAGGGTGTTGACCTTAGTTTTATCATCAAGGGTGGATGTATTGTCCTCTGACTCTCCTATTGACCCTAGTTGTATCAGGGGGTGGAGGTATTGCCCACCGTTTATCTTCCAAAACTTGAAGTCGTGCGAGGGTTGTGTTAGACATGCGATGGCAATTGTCAGTTGTTTGTTGGGGAAACTTGGTCAAGATAGTGACACTTTCGTTTATGGGTTCTATCTGGAGTTAAGTCAATATAGTAGACGCTTCAGTTTAGTCCAACATAGAATATGATAGGATATGGAAGATGGATGTAGGGAGGGATGATGGATGATTCAATGTTAGTTCAGAATACTACTTGGGGATTAAAAGTGCCACTTTTTTTTTCTCACTTGGTTCATACCATGTTTAAAATCACAATTTTTTTTTTGATATTTTAAGTGTGATGATCAATGATGGATGGATTATTGTAGTTTTGTTAATTAAGCTTACAAAATATGTATTTACTTGATTTGTTGTCTCCACTGCTTTGTTGAGATCATACATAAACTATGCACTAAAGGCATTAATTGTTTATTGTTAGTACATGCGCAGGCCATGTGTCTGCTAGCTATGCCTACATACTCTATGCATGTACACTAGTACAATTAATTGATGTATTAATTTCTAAAATAGGTTATTACCTATTTAATTGAATGATATAATGATTATGTAAATGATATTGCATACATAAATATCTAGTAGAATTAAATGCCTTCTTAGACTTTGATTAATAGTTGGTATTATGAATTAAATGAGTATGGTGGGTTGTCATAAATTTTGGGGGAAATTGTCAAGCTGCATTTATAAGCTAGCATGAGAATAAATATTTTGCATTCTATTTATTGTTATTTTATGTAAGTTATTTATATTTTAGTTTTATTTTCACTTTTTCCCAAAAATCTAGATGGGGGAGGTTGATGGCTAATAATGAGGGTGGTTGAGCAAACTTGGAGAAGGGGGCAAGGAAACTTGAAGAATAAGTGGTGTTGAAGAGGGGGGGAGGGGGGATGGGAGTTTGGATAATTGTTGGAAGATATACTTCTTGTTATAGTTTTTTTCGAACATATGTGTTTTGTTGGGGGGTGGGAGTTTGGATAATTCTTGGAAGATATACTTCTTGTTATAGTTTTTTTCGAACATATGTGTTTTGTTGTTCTTGGAGATACAAGCACAGAGGGCCAAAAAAATGAAAGATTTCTTGCAGTGAGGAAGTCGGCTAGGCTCCTAATTCGTTGGGAAGATAATTTTGTTGTTTCACTTTGGGAAAGTGGGAAAATAATGTTTGAAAGCATCTTCCTGCTACTGGTAGGACTACAAAAAAATGACCAGTTTCAACAAACTAGGGAGGAGGTATTTTCTTAGTATGTATTTGTTATGTTTATGCTATTCAATTTAAAGAGTAAAAATTTGTTACATCAAATCTTTTAATGCTTGTGTGTATAAGTGTATAAGTTATCAAATATTATTTCATAGTGTTCCATGGAGAGGTGTTACATTTGGTATCAGAGCCTAGTTTCAAAACTTACTCACCCTACAACCTATAAAACAATCCATATTTTAATTTACAACGCTTAAGATTAGAGGAGGACCATCTCCATAAAAACATAACTTTCAATTAAAATAGAGAACACCAATTATACCACAGGCCACAGAGTAATTTATTTATGATAAAAACATTTCATTGAGAATTTCTCAAACACCTAGCCAAACAATCTTACCAGATAAAGAATTTAGTACTCCTTAAAGCAAATTAAGCCACACCCAAAAATATTCTTAACAAGTTAGAGAGAAAACACATACTAGATCATGTTATTTTTACCAATAACAAAGAACTTCTATAAAATTAGCATAGGACATGCATTTATAAATTATATCTACAACCATATATCAATCGATAGAATTGAATGTACCAACAATGTTGTTTTTATAGAATAAATAAAAATGTATCTGAAGTAATTCTTTCCATCTCTCGTATGGTTTAGGGATCATAGCATAATACATCAAATATAGAGCATTTATAAGTGGTATAAAAGCTACAAGCGGAGGCATAAGTTGCAAAGCCAAATAAAGATGCAAAGCCTACATATGAGTCTATTCCAAATCAACTTCCAAATCTAGTCACATATATAGTTGCATTTGAACCCTGAAAGTGTTAGATACCACTTGAATCTTCTATCCTTGAAAAGAAGCTCGATAAAAGCATCCCTAAGGTAAGGGTTGGTATCTATCAATAACCCCTTCACAAAATAAGGATATGAAACCGACAATACTTTAACATTAGGGTATGTATAAAGAGCTAATCATTTGAGAACTATCAACGACCTGAGTATCAAAGCATAATAGGCTAGAACATTGAAGGAATATTAATATAGAACAACACCTAACCCATCCACAATAGTCTGAAAATTTATCTCACTAACACTTGAAATTAACACATTACCAAATAAGTCTTTTAATGTTGGAACAATAGGTTTTATAGTTCCCTCAATTGAAATTACATATATAATGATTTGCATGTCACTTGCTCGATAGAGATAGAGACGGATTCCACCAACCAATGGTCCAAGTTAATAATTGCACTAGCGCAAGCTTCAGATCCTATAGTTGCATATTCAGATTAAGACCCATCTTATGCCGAATTAAGTCCCAACTTAGTTCAAGATTGAGATTCAGAAGATATTGTTTATTCAGTTGATTTAGTTGATTCATAAGCTTGGTTAGATGTCTTTACTCGTTCTGTACTAGGTGGTTAAGCCCACAATATGCATATAAAATTTGTTTAAACAAAAACAAAAAAAAAGAAATAACAATAACATGACAATGGTAGGAAATAGTCTTCAAAATCTAAGTTGTTGGTTATGCCCATCTACTAGAGCCATTGGAAATAAATCTCATATGTATGTTCGTTGTAGGTTGCACACATATAGTGGGTTAACTAAATTAGTCAGTTTCCTATTTGTATACCTCATGTTCTGCCAGGTTTTATTTCTCTAACTAGGAAATCAACGACCTTCAATTGTTTCCATTGGATTCTTCTTTTCTAATCAATGCCCTCATCTCCTCTCTATATTTTCAATTATATATACGCACTCCTATAGGATTCTCCCCTGCAACATGTATTAGAGTGTCCTGGTATTTCTTCAAGTCTTTGTGGTTTTCCGACCATTGGATTCATTATCATGTTCAATAATATTTCATTGTACTTCAATGTGAGCATTGTAGAAGACTTTGAAAATTGGTTTGGATTCCACCAAATGGAACTAAGCATTATTGTGATATTATTATTTTGAGAAAAAGTTAATTGACATATATTTAATTTAAATTATGTTTTATTATTTAAATAAAATAACAAATTTATATAATTCACAATTTTGTAATGATCACAATATTTAATATATTGATTTTAGAGATAAGTTTCGCCTCTCGAACATGTCTGTCCTGCCCGCCACCCTCGAATCAATTCCCTTTGATTATACTCATTGTTATTATCTTCAATCAAATAGGGATCTTGGTTATGAATGAATTCCCTTCAGGCTGACTTTGATGTTGCACAAATGACGATTAGACCAATGCATGATTACACAGGTTATTTTCCCTTCTTTAATCAATCCTTTAAGAGAGAACGAAGTGTCAATAATTTTGATTTATGCAACTACTATGCCTAGTGGTTGGAAGAATAAAGATTGATATGGGGCGTTCATAGAATTGATTTTCTCGAGAAAAGGTGGAGTGGTTCGGTCTGAGCGAAGAGATAAATCCTATCTCAAAGTGCCTATATGTATCTCAACAACAATGGCGTGGATAAGAAGGCAAGAAAATAAATTGTCTCGATAGTAGTGGCATGGATAAGAAGGAAAGGAAAGAAATCACGTCTCGACACCAGTAGCATGGATAAGAAGGAAAGGAAATAAATCACGATTAGATTTTCGCTTGTTGTCGTCTTGACTTAGACATTGCACCACTAAACTATGATGTTAGTACGAGGGTCATGATCATTTCACCACTAGACTACTGTTTTTTGTCCCTTATCTCGTCATCTTCTTTTGTCAACTGTCAACATCTATTTTTTGTCAACATCTATTGTCTCAGTCCCAGTTCTCTCTATCTTAGTGCATTTTCCGAGTCCCAACCTTATATGGTCAGACTAGCCCAACATCATGTCCAACCTTCCCAACCCTCTTTCAAGCATGTAGCAAATACTCATCCCTGCTTCCAGAGAGGGAACTTTGTTGAAGAGGTGTGTTTCCCTAACCACGAGGAAGAGATTAAACCTTAGTGACTAATCCTCTTCGGCCCAACCGATGTCGGAGAAAATCTTGAGAGAGTGATAAATCCAAGAAAAAAATATCTTACCAAGGCCTTAGGTCGAGGACAAGGAGTTGATGAACAATATTGCGTTGGCCAAAGAAACAATGTGAGACAGTCACAACAGGTTGAAGGATTTTTTGGGGGTCGTTGATTACAATTTTACCTTATGGAATCATTTGCAGAATCCCTTGGAACTGAGTTCAATTGATGACATAGTTCACACAATAGAAGTTGAGGTCGTCCAACAAAAAAGAAGTTTGGCTTCTCTGCCCCTGGGCAAGCGCCAAGCTGGGATGAAAACCATCACGACCAAGACTAAGGAGATTGTCGTTGCTCGGGCTAAGTAGAAAACCATTTCAGAGCTAGCCATTGATGCGATTGATAAGGCCCTAATATTTTATACTTAGTTGACAGATGCACAAGTCACTACGACCCCTATGATTAAGGAGATGGAGGCAATGGACTTGACTGTGCCTCAGGTTACGACAGTCAATGCAGACGAGGTCGTTCAACTTACATAGGAACTTCATGATACCCTTAATGAATCAGATAATGAATTCAAGGAGTTCCTTCGGGAGTTGCTGAAGGCAGTTCCTTTTATTGCGTCAGTCATTGCATGAGGCCATTAGCTCGAGGATGAGCCAAATAATAGTGGTGGGGGCCTGTTGACACCCAAAGTTCTGGGTAAAGGTTGTGCACGCTCACTACAGTCTTGCGCACACACCAACAGCTGCGCATAAATGAATATGAGGCATGCACACCATTCTAAGTTTTGTCAATGTGAGCCAGAAATCAAGAAGACATTGCATGCATGCTAGAATCAAGAAAAAAATCTTTGAAAAATCTTCTCGAATGATTACTTCAGGTAGCACAAGAGATTGTGATCAGTTAAGGGATGAGATGGTAAGGTGGTTGAGACTACCACAACTACAAAGAGGCTATGTGGATTGCATATGGGTGTGGAAGCGTGCGAGACTAGCAACAGAGTGAGTGGTGTAGAACTGAGAGTGACAGAGAGCTAGAGTAGAGAAAGAGACAAAAGGGAGCTACGACAACAAAGGAGTTGGTCAGTTAATTAGTGAGTTAGTTGATCAACCAACAAGTTGGTTACTCATGTTTTGTGAAGAGTTTGCCTATGTTTTGGAAGAAGTCTATTTGTAAGTCTTGGCCTAGGAATACTTGCAGAGTTTGAGAGAAAGCACATAACAACATGTAATGAACCACTGTGAAAATGTATAAGAATTCAGTGCGTTATTTTTTATAATTGATGAGTCTCTTGGCATATGTATGTGACTGGTTGAATGAATATAATAAAAGATGCAGTGATTCATGTTATTTGATGTGTTAATCATGTGTTTGATGAATGTATGTGTTATTGTTATATAGTGTTAGTCTTTAAATATATCACAATGAATGTATGAATGTCACCCTGAATGGATTCTCTATGTAATTAACCCTTCATCACCGACACAAGATCATATGGTCTATGCGATTCTCATGGCGTCTTAGGTGAGACCTTCTTCAACATTTGGTTGAGGATTGATATGTCGATGCCTTGCGGTTTTTGTTGGTCAACTCTGGACGAATCCTTGGTCATCAACCCCCCAACGTTAAGAAGGATGCACATAAGCAAGCCAACAATAAGGTATTGTACTTTATCTTATTTATTGTGATAATGTCAAGTACCATTGTTGTCCTAAATTTGAGATTGCATATTTGATTTTTCTCATGTATTGAACAAGTTTCATGGTTGTTTTTGTATGTAGATTTATTATCACAATGAGGTTTCATGCTATGTCGTTTTGGCATGCTTAATGAAACTTTTAGATCTAATTTATTGTTGTTATGTTTCCATTGTAATTGAAGTAATTTTAGATTTGTGTGTTGAGATAGTGTTTGCCTCAAGTGTTGTTGAAATTGTCTATGCATGAACTCTTTGCAACTCTACATTTTTTAGTTTGCCTATATATCATGTTGAGAAAATTTGAAGTTGTTTGCAATGTTATTGAAGAAACTAATTTAAGCACTAAGAAGTACATCTGTGACCTCATTGAAGTGAGGTGGAAGTTTTAGATTAAATAGACTTTTGAAATTTTTATAAATTCTTGACACAAAATATCTTTAACACTTAAATTCATGTAATAATTTACTTAAACACTCATACCTTTATATAGTTTGGTGAACATTAAATTTACATATGTCCCCATTAATAGAACAAAAGACAACATAGTAGGGGTAGTGAAAAGAAGTACCAAAATAAAGTTAATACAATGAAAAATTAAAATTGGTGTATTTGATGATCATGCAAGAAAATGGATTTTTGAAAAAGCAACATATTTGTTAAACGCCAACATGGCATAATAATGCATAAATTATTTGCACAATTAGACCAAGTAATTTTTCAAATATCTAACACACCCTCTAGACATGTGAAATATGAACTAACAAAAGGATGCTTCCCTTCCCTTCTATGATGGACAATTATTATTTGACCTTTAGAAATGATATTTTATTACATTTACCAATAATTAAATGTTATCAAATGTGATTGTACAATGCATTGCATATTCATAGTGTACATGTCAAAACATGTGAAGGTATATTCAAGAGTCCTTGTTTCACCTTTTTTATTGTGTTATCCAATTTCCATGGATGAAAACTAGTTTTAGCAAATGAGATGTGAATTTTTTTATTGGGTAATTGTTTGTGATTGAAGGTATATTCAAGAGTTTTTTTCCACATTTTTTTTAATTGTGTTGTTATCCAATTCTAGCATGGATGTAATGTTGGGATATACATTTAGTTATCTTATTTTGGATCTAACTTTTTGGATTATTTTAAACGTTTAATGCTTTAAAGGTGCTTTGAGATTATAAGATTAAAAAAATTCGTGATGATTTTGGTTGCAACTTGGAGAAGAATTGTGGACTTAGATTGTTTTCCTACTTGGAAGTAAAGGGATAAAAGTGTAAAGAATTTTCTTAACGAGATCAAATATGCAACAAAATCCTTACTCAAATGTCTCCCTTGGAAGATCAACATTCAATGACAAGCCTTGGAATGTTGTTCCCTCTATAAATGGATGCTAGTGCTTTTCCTAACAAAATGAGCTTTATTCAACATGAGATACGGGGGTTTTATCATAAATTGCTAAATTAAGACTCTACCAAGGAAATGCAAACAAAGTTGTTATTTATCTCATTAGTCAATGCTTCAATATTCTAGAAAAAGGAGGTCTTGTTGTTAAATAATTTCATCAATGGGCACTTGTAACTTGCATAATGAAACTACTAGAACAAACATCAGTAAGCACATTGACGAACAAAACATGGTCATAAACTATGGTAAAAGTATGGGGGATGCTACATTTTCAAATGAGGTATTACGACATTTTGTGAGGACAATGTTTTCATTGTTAGCCAAGGAAATCTCCCTCATGGGTTTGTGTATGTCACTATTAACATATAGAATCAAACTACACTATTATGTTGTAACATAATTTGACATTGAATTTCTCCCCATGTAAATCTTTCATAAAACCCTATAAATTTAATTTAATTGCAATTTGTTGATCCCCTTTTAAGGGTAGAGATATTCTTTAGTTTTGGATTTTGGCATCCCAACCATCAATAACTAGAAATAATCACAAAAATGATTAAAATAGCCATGTGTTATAATGACAAGTGACATATAACTACACCGGTGGTCACACAAAAACTCACATTTACTAGAAACCAATACTCTTTTTTTGTTAAATTCTTATATTACTAACTTTCCCAATGGGAAGGTTTTAATTAATCATGCCAACTAATGCACTTTCTACAAAATGATAGACATGATACTACTATATGATGCATTATTTTTATATAAAACCATAATAGGGTAACTTCGCTGAGTATACTATACTTGCATTAGTGTTGTCACATTTTATATCATGTTCAAGTTTCATCTTAGGTTTAGGGGTTTAAATTTAATGCTAGAGTTCCATTTTGTCAATATTTATAACTATAACAAATTCATATATATATATATATATATAGAGAGAGAGAGAGAGAGAGAGAGAGAGAGAGATACTTCTCCACATTATGAGGAAACACATTCTTTAAGGTGTGAGGTTAGCTCAACAACTCATGAATACATCAAATATAACTCATCAAAAATCAGCTCACTTAGAATAAACATGTCACAAAGTGGGATTTGAACCTAGGTCGGGAGAGTGGCAACTTTTCTTCACAAACACTCGAACTACACCCAATTGAAGTCAAATATGTAAATATATAATCCATAAGAATCATGTTAAACATCATTATAGCAATGTTATAGATAAAAGAATTGAAAAATCAATCTTTAATTAAATACTAATTCGAGTATGTAGGTTTCTACAACTAGTCATAATTGAAGAAAAAATTTCTAGATACAATTGTGTGAGAGTTTTTGAAACGTCCAACGTTTCGAGTGGATACTCCACACATCCTGTGGGAATTCTTACATAAGTCAAACTAGTAGAAGCTTAAAATCCAGGCTTAAAGAGCATATCATTGATACCACCCTTAACCAAATATCCAAATCATATATCGTCAAACACTCTTTCAAATCCAATCACCTTCTTTTCTTTGAACAAACAAAAATATTAGCCTCTTCCCCTTATTACTCATGTTTCATTCAGGAAGCCCTTGAAATCGAAAAATATCCTAATAACTTTCATTCTGAATATGGCTACAAGCTTAGCCAATCCTGGAAGCCCACCATTCATCACCTTGATAAATAGACTTCCTCTTTTTTGGTTTTTTGAACATCTCCATCCTTTCCCTCATCTTCTCCATTCCCCCGGTTCTTTTCCTCGCATCCTTGCTCCTTTCTTTGCATCTATTCTTTTCTTCGCTACCAATTCCCCTTTCTCATTGGTTTAATCAATTAACATTTTTATGTTATCCGACTGTTTATTTCATTTTCATACTCTCTCTTATTTAAAGTAATCCTTGGTTGTGGTTCACAAATTTTCTTTTTGTTTTCTCTATTCTATTATTATTTTCTCCCCTTTTAATCATTGAACTCCTAATTATTATAATAATAATAATAATAATTATAATAATAATATATATATAATTATTATTATTATTATTATAATAATAATAATAATAATAATAATAAAACATAACATATAAGTCTTAGAATTTTTTTTATTTTATGTATTAATATATGTAATAATTTATCATATGTATAATATTAGCATGTAGTAATTTATTATATGTATAATATTGTAACAATACAACATGAAATATTAGTATGATTTAATAGTTTAATATAAACCATTTATATCACATCTTTTCATAATCTCATTTTATTTCATCAATGTTGAGGTTTAATGCATTTTTAATATATTGAGTGGTATAAATTTATGGAAATAGTATGCACAATTTAGGTTAATTTCTACCATTGTGCACACGATAGGCTTTGTGAAGTCATAATTTGGCCCCATAATTGATACAAGTTATCCATGCACTACTATTTCCACTATTGTGTTGTGGAGGAGCATTATTAACTAATGTGAAGGAGCATTAAACCACCATTTTATAGGAAGGGGTTATTTATGCACAATTCAATGTCATGGCTTGGGTAGGTTATCTAAGCCATACTTGTTTATGGAGAATTTTTATTGAATACAAGAAATTATTTATTACCAACAATGGAAATATAGAGGAACATTAAACCACAGTTTTATAGGAAGGGGTTATTTATGCACAATTCAATGCCATGACTTGGATAGGTCATATAACCAATACTTATTTATGGAGAATTTTCATTGAATACAAGAAATTATTTATTATCAACAATGGAAATATAGAGGAAAATTTCTAGGCTACAAATTATGACAAATACCAAATATAGTTGTTGTAAATTTGGAGGCCTGGAAGCTAGGGTTTAGAATTTTCATTATTTAATTTTACATGGTATTTGTAATCTAGAGTTTATATTTGTTTTATTATTTCACTATTAAAGGTTTGGAATCATCCATGTAACCTACAGGTTAATACAACTTTCAAAATTCTATCATTTTAACTAAATCGTGACTTACAACCATCCTTTACTTATGAATCTTCCTTGCATTATAACTTCTTGACACAATTTATCCTCCATTGTAATGGAAAATTTAAGAGTATTCTTAGTGCATATTCATATCTCTATTTTTACATTCATTCTTTGAATAAAAATAGGGATGATCCATAGCTTACCTTTTAGATGTCATCCTTTAGTAAAAAATTCGACAACAATAATACTCCTCCAATGCTGGGAAGAGAGGGTGTATTTATGACAATGAACTTATCCATCATCCATTAAATTATTTCCATAGTGATGCTCAAGACTTTGTCCTTCCTTGAAGATACAATAATTTATAGTTGGAACAATGTGTGAATTTTTACTGCTATCATGTCTCGAAGTCAAAGTTTGAACATTATGTAAAAAAATTGTGTTCTTTGAATTTTAATGCAAAACAAAAATTTCACCTCACAAGGAGATTTCCTACATTTAGCACATGTGAAGTTCAACCTTTTTTTTTAACTAAAAATGGGAAATTTTGTATATTAAAGAAAAAATAGGCCACACCAAGGAGAACGACGAAAATCATCAGCTTGCTAGCTAAGTATTGGTAAGAAAGAACAAAAAATTCTAGGTTGGATTTAAAAAACCAAACCCTTGACTTCCCTAGACTTACCACTTCCTGATTACAAGAGAAAATTCTTACAAATTGATTACATAAGATAATGAAGAAGAAAAACATAATCAATTTTTGTGCACATTCCACCCCAAGAGGTCACCCAAGGCTCGGTGAGAATCCCCTGAGATTCCCAATCCTGCTTATTTCTCTCTCCGATTTCTATTTGATTTCCTTCCTCTTGTTAAAGGGGGAGAAGGACATGGTTTCTATTTTTGTTTTTATATTTTTGCAAAGGAGGAATATTTTGAGGCTTCTCCCTCCCTTACATTATTGATATTCTCTCCCACTAAAGATGAAACTGGATCTTGGGGAGTTGTCGATGGAATCCCATCCATAGAATATGACTCCCTTCCATGAATAGTTGCACATTCCCCATGCAAGGTATCTATTCCTTTAGCTCAATTTCTAGGATTCTTTTGTTGTTTTGTAGATGGATTCGATTTTCTCTCTGGGTAGTTATTTTGAGAATCATCATCATCATCATCAACAACTGTAATACCCATGTTTCCCCCAGTTTGTAAATATAACTATAACTTTCCGAAAGACCGTGGCAGACTAAACATGTGTGGATGTTGGATTTGATGAACCTTTTGTTATAAAAGGTAATGTATGTATTTTATGTTATTAATTGAAAATGGATACTGTTGCATAACTGTTGAGAGGGGGGTTTTCCAAGATAGATCATGATTCTATGAGAGAGATGGAGAGGGGAACTAGAAATGGTTGAGATTGTTGGCAAATATTGAACAAGCAATGAATGTGTGTTGATGGTTGTTGTCATTAATGGCAACAGCGGAGATGGCAGGATATGAAGGATAAAACCCCTTGGGGATTCGAACGTAAAAATCTCAGGAGGAATAGCATTGAAGAAAACGCGCGCAGCAAGAGTTTACACAAAAGAAGGAAGATAGAGATCCAGTGACCGATGGATCCCATTCAAATTTCCCGAAAGGCTGACAACCGTCAGATCTACAGAAGCTGCGTAGAGGTTAAGCGCAAGGGTTAAGTTCTACTATGCAGAGGAGAAATCCCGGACAAGTCATCGGGATATTGGAGAAAGAATCTGAGCCGTAGGATCTGAGAAGAAAACCCGACAGTCGTCGAATCTGTAAGAGTCGTGCAGGGGTTAAGCCCTACTGTGCAGTGATCTCCGTAGGGACACGCGTCATACATCCGGAGGAGAGTAAGAGGACAGGTGGCATCGGAGAATCGGGAATCGGAGTTTCATAAGTCCCGTGTTTAATTACAACAGAAACCCCGATTTCGCGATATGCGATTTGGCGATTCAATCTCAGCCATTGAATCAAGAATGAGATCTGGACCGTTGATTTTCTTCATCGGAGAATCGGGGATCGTGATTTTATAATGTCCAATCCACTTGACATCGAAAACCCCGAAATCGCGATATGCGATTTCACGATTTGATCGCGGCCGTTAAAGAAAGATTGAGAGATGGACCATTGATCTTTCTCATCGGAGAATCGGGAATCGGAGTTTCACGAGTCTCGTGAACAATGACAACGAAAACCCCGAAATCACGATATGCGATTTCGCGATGTAATCACAGCCGTAGGATAAGGATTGCATCTGAACCGTTGATCCAACTCACGATGGTAGACCACGTCACCCAAGGACACGTGGCACAACCAGAGAATGACAGATGTCAGACAGATCTAACACTTCAGACACATACAATTCACGAATCAGAGTGACACGTGGCAAGATCTAACACGTGCCAAACCACGTGTGACGTCAGCAGAGGCATCGGCAATCGGGACTTTGATATCTCAAGAACACACTGCAACAAAAACTCTGAAATCGCGATATGCGATTTTGTGATGTAATCATAGCCGTTGGATTAAGAATGAGATCTGGACCGTTGATCTCCGTCATCGGGAAATCGGGGATCGGGAATCCCGGAGGCATGTGCATAGTGACATCGAAAACGCC
>ML776818.1:136641-173125 GCA_009831015.1 Picea engelmannii
TTTTGCATGTTTAAATAGTCGATCGACATCTAGAGAATCTAAGCTATCCAATGGTGTTTTCAGATCTTCATTTGGAGCTCGGGAAACAAGTCAAATTTTCCCTGCAATATTAGGCATCTTTCCTTCAAAAATGCCGGTGCGTTTTTGAGTGCTAACATATAGTGTTGCATAACTACTGAAAGGGGGGTTTTCCAAGATATATCATGATGCTATGAGAGAGATGGATAAGGGAATCATAAATGGTTGAGATGACCCCCACCAAACCAGTACCTCAATGGATTTAATTGTTTAGACCCAGAACAATCCTCTGACCCAGAAGTGAATTACCAGTCAAGATGGTAGTTAGAAAAGTCCTCCTCAAGATTTAATGAGGATATGGAGCAGAGTACCCATATGCAAGAATTCCGGACCTGACCACGAGCTGTGGATTCATACCCACACAAACTTGTTGAGGAAGGAAAGAAAAGAGGTAATTTCATGGGCAGAGAAGCAGAGTGAAGAGGCAGATCTGGGAGGAAGTAGAGTTGAGAGAAAGACCTCCAGGAGAGAGGAGAACACTTGCAACTCTCTGGTTCAAGGGAGAACTAAGAAACAAGATCGTTCTGGGTGTAAGAATTTTTTTGGCAGTGTTTTCAGTCCAAGCTGATAAACAAGGTTGACGAGTGACTATGATAGTACTCGTGCAAACCTCCTTGCTTGGTATAGATCAAATCGGTTGCCAAGTTCCCGTGGGAGGATGAGAGTAACCTCTGTCCTTGACTATTGCGGAGCAAGAAAAAAGAGTATCTCTCAGAGCAACATGGTCTATCTCGGGTGTGGCCAATGGTACATCCATTCAGGAGTGGTTGTGCCTAAGGTTGGGTGGAAACATGCACCCCTTTCAGCAGTCGCTTCATGATTCTAGTTTTCTGATAAGTATTTTCATACTCTGTGTACTGAAATGAAAATGATTATTGAATATATATATATATATATATATATATATATATATATATGACTAAGTTATGTATTGAATCATTAAGGTATAATTTTTCATTGTCTCTCCATGAACCCATAATTTTGAATGGTCTGTTGTTTTCCTCAGCTTAGCAACTAGAGATTTATGGGACGTGAGTCTGTAAGAGAGTCGAGGTAGGATTAACTGGAATTATTAAGTCCTGTTGACCTCTCGAATCTAAATTCGCGGGAAGACCAAGTTCAAACTCTGGTGAAGGAGGGTGCCTCCTTCAGGCCTTTCACTCACGTGACCAAGGGTTCACGCCCATGTCCTTAACCAATTCATGGATAAGAGATTGGCATGTAGCCTACGAGAATTTTTGGAGGATCCATATGACCAAGGTCTGAGAACCCTGTGCTAGGCCCGAAAGGAGATAAGCCTTTCTGGCTTCAGAACTCTAAGAGTTTGAAGCTCCAAAGTGTTATGACCTTGACATTTACAAACTAGCCGAAGGAAGCTTGTTGTTATGGTTAACCAAAAGGTTTAACAACGTCTAGCGATTTCCCTAACCGTGGCCGATAGAACTGCCTCACCATTAAACCTTGACCCATTTACCAATCGTGAAGTAACACGATCTTCAGATCCGAGAGTATTTGGGAGTCCACCTGGCCATTGGATCTACACTGAGGTAAGTCCGACGCTGATCACTTTGAGAGAAAAGAGGTGTTATAACACCAAATTCACCGAATGTCACAGTCACGAATTGATGTGAGCCGTGGATCTGGGGAGTCCATTAAGAACTCCTCTTAATTGTCCAATTAAACAGGGGAGGGACCCGCGTACGATACTCCAAAGAAATCCTACTTTGGGAGAGCGGAGCAGCCATACCGCTGAAACCTTTGAAGGTCGGAGATGCGAAGTAATGAGATCTATAGATCTAGGGACCCTTCGGGATCTCCCATGACCGTTTGATCTAGACCGTGGTGATCCCAACGTCGACCACTTCGGGAGCAAGGAGGAAGTCACACCACGGATCCCCTGAATGTTGAAGTTACGAAGTAACGGAGGCCGTATATCCAGGGGTTTACGTGGACACACCTTGACCATGAGATTGAAGGGCTTGGAAGGCTATCAGTCCAGGGTGACGTGGCACACTAACGTCACCCAGGGTTCTGTGGACCTACGTTTGACGTGGCACACTAACGTCACCCAGGGTTCTGTGGACCTACGTTTGACGTGCCACATGTCACCTAGATTCGTACATTTCACAGACCCTATGTGCCCATTAAAATGTGACACGTGTCACCCACTATAGGGGCCACATGTCATCTCTTCCTTGTTGCATCTAACCCTGACACTTACTTGCTTGGTCCATTTGGCAGGTGGATTACTCGGGACCCACCTGTCCTTGCCTCTACGTCTAGCACGTCACCACGTGCAAGGGTGGACCCTTCGGGAGTCCGAGACTTCGAGACTCTGGAAGTTTGGGATGTAGTTTCAAGGATAAATTGAAAGGAAAGAAGGCCAGAGCCACGTGGTGATATTTTGAGCTCCTTTGGGAGTTCAGGAATTTGAGACTCCAGAGGACATGGGTGCAGGGAGGAAAAAGGGGCATCCAACGCTGAATGTTGAACTCCCCTCTAGATTAGGTGTTAAATGAGGACCATGTCCCACCATTGGATTGGACGGTGGATGGAATTTCCCCATGGATGTAGGAACTTGGGGATGGTACGAATGAGGTGGATCCATGTGGCCCATGTTTGATAATGCCCGAAGAATTTCGAGAGGCCATAACTTGCAATCCAGAGCTCAGTTTTCAGTCTAGTAGCAGTCGTTAGAGAGATACGGTTGAGTAGAAGAGGATGGAGACCTCAGAGAGATGATTTGAGTTGATTAAAGTAAGATAAATTTTTATGCCCCATCCTTAGAAAGGGTACTTAGGGGTCGGGTGTGTTACATCAATTGAGTCCTCTTTTTCTTCCTCCTTAGACTCCAACACTTCATATCTATTTTTGGAGGAATATGGGTGACCCTGAGGCCTATGATAAGGCTGAGACCCCATGGGTTGTTTTTTCTTATGCTTTCTAGAGACATGTTTGAAACCTTGTTCATCAATATTGAGCGATGACTGAGTTTCTTGTGATTTAGGGATTTTTTTGACAAAGTTAGCATAATCATGAAAAAAGTTACATTTAAAAGGAACCTATTCATAATCAAGGGCCTGAAGATGGCTCCAACCCTCTAGGTTGAGCTGAATCACCTATGGTGGTCCCTTTGCAAAATTTGTGTCCACATATTTTGTCACATGTGAAAATATTTCCCTTAGGCTCCCTTAGGCTCAGGATGAATTATATAACGAGCTATTTTATTTCCAATGGTTTTGAAACAATATTTTCCCTAAAAAATAAGGGGAGGTGTGGAGGTCTAATCCATACAAGTGCTATACAGATCTCCATATCTTGGTTAAAGGAAAGTGTCAAGTGGGAAAGAAACAATCCCTTGGAACCCATGAAATAGGGGCCAAATCTGAAGATCAAGTCTCGATATTCAATAGTTTAAAAAATGAAAACAATTTTTTTTTACCACAATAAAAAGTAGAAGGGGCATGCTCACTTCAATTCTTGGAAACCCTTTCCAGAAAAATCTTAGGGCTATGCCAAAGTCCTAAAAACTTACCGACTAAACCTCGCTCTGTGAAAATGGTAGTGTTATGTTTTTCCACAGAGTGCCCCAAGTCCAAACTAAGGATGCAATCAATCCTTTTAGCAAACATGCTCACGCCAACGAAAATGAAGAAGAGGCCAAAAGGAAAATCAACTCCAAGAAATGCGTGCAACCCATAGAAAGCGTAACACATCCACCGACCGCAAACTATAGATTTTAACCTTTTACAATAAATTACCACAAATGGATTCTTAATAAAAATAGAAAAGATACAATGGAACACACACATTACACATAGATTTTTACCTTGGAAACCCAAACGGGGAAAACTAGCAACCTGTTTAGAGCCGCACCTCTAATATTCTATTCATCATATCTCCATTGTTTATAATACAATACAATATATAGGATCCTGCAACATCCAAAACCACTAATCCATTGTCACAGATTAGTCAAAAACCTGTTTAGGCCACAACAACCCCCCTATAATTTTTCTTTTACAAGTGAAAGGAAAGGACCCTGTCCTAAAATTTCAATCATATTACCTAATATTTTACTGCTTGAGATTGATATTATTTATTTTCCTACCTTGCGGGAGTTGGGGGTTTAATATTGATTGATGATTGCCTTTGATGGGTGTTGATTATTCCTTTTGATCTTATGATTTCAAATGTCTTCATGATGCTTATTGACTTGTTATGTTTTTTTAAATTTGTATGATGGAATTGACGTGTTATCTTCAGATCTTTTGCAGATTCTGAAGCGCTTGATGATTCTATGTGGCTGCAGAGTTTGATGTTCTATTGCATGTTTTGAATGAGTCTGTTATCGATGTTTTTTTTCTGAATGGTTAATTCAAATTGTACATCCCCTTGATTGCATGTGGTGCTTCATGTCGTCATCTTTATTCTTTCGCACACAAATCCTACTCTTTTGTTTCAAAATCTAAGTCTGAATCGTGGAATAACTAATCCTTGTTTAGAGTTGAGACTTGACACACATAGTATCAAGACACTTATCTACGACCACCCATGATTGTTGTTGAAGAACCCAATGCTCATTTGTAAGTAGGGAATATGATTTTTAGTGTCTGGAAAGTCTCCTTTTGATTGCATGACTAATCTCATTCTTCTATTTTGCAAGAGCAGGTTCACATGACTACTTCATTCGCGTGATTGCTCCATCCTTGAGAGGCATGTGGGGGAATCTCTTGATCCTTATCCAGATAGTTGACCTTGATTCTTACCTGGGCCTCCCCTTATCGAGAATCAAATTACCTTGGTTTATGGTTGTCTTGAGTTCTAAATCTTGCAAGGCTATCATATCCACCTTTTCCCCGCAGGTCTGTCCCCAAGACTCTTCAGATTCATATCTATTGGGATCCTTTTCGGTATTCCCTCTCTCCAAAGTCCAGGCCAAAATCCCATTCATCTTCTTGGTTGTAGGTCCTTGTCGTGTTGTTTCCCAATTCCCACTCATTATCTTTCACAATTTGTATCATGCATTGTGGCTTAGCGTAAGGACCTTTTCCTTTATTTGGTCGCATCCCCACTCCTCGCAATCTTAGCAGGACCACCCTATGAGATCTTCATCTTGATTATATGGACATGTGTCATACATTTGATTGGCGTCGATCTCCTTTTACCATTCGTCTCTACTTGTGGCGTTGCTTCGTCGCATTTAGCGTTGTCATTTTCCCTTTGTCGCAAGTTGAATCATAGTGTTCTTCATCTCCATATGAATTAGCTCCTCTCCTTGAGACTTGATTTCTCAAAAACCTACATGATTTTCCCTATTCCTAATTTTGGCCCCTAGGTGCGGAATCCTGACCGATGGAACCATGAGGGGCATGGTGTTGATGTTACGGTAGCTGCGAGAGTTATTAACCTCCATGTGTAACCTTTGACTAGAATGTAATATTTCGAAAGCAAGAGAAACTCTAAATAGATGTGTGAAAACCCTAGAAGACAAGTCGACCTAGCAAAAAAAACAATATTAAAATGTTATCTTCCAAAAAGACAAGGCGGCTCCACAAGAAAAAAGATAAACAAAAAATATAATTACCAGAAATTTAGGTCGGCTCAACCAGAAAAGTCACTGGATAGATTAATATAAATAGAGGACGTTTTAGCTCATTTGCACACCAAACCAGAGCGCAAGTCAAGTGGAGAGCTATAGTTGTTTGCAACTGCAACTGTAAGGAGTAATAAGCGCGTATGGTGATCTCTTGGTCTTGGTCTCTCTCTAGCGCTATCAAGTGATATTCTTGGTGATTCTCTTGGTGATATTCTTGGCGATATTCTTGGTGATGTACTAGCTAAGTATGGCTCAATTTTGAGAGAGTAGTGTAGCTGCAGTTGCTGCAGTTGTGTATGGTACTTGTTCTATGGATATGGAGACTCTCTCTTGTGCGCTACTCTTGGAGAAGGAGCGATCTACTTGTCTTGAGTTGTTGTTGCAGTTAGTAGCTAGGGTTTATCTGTTGGTTCTAGTATGGCTTTCTAGAATAATTATGCCAAAAGTTAAAGGTGCTCGGGGGTGGCTGTGTGCCTATGGTTGGGTGACAATATTGTGATATTGTCTATGATAAAACGAACACATCAATTATTTTAAGACATGAAACCTTGACTTTTTTGTAATTTGGCCTAATTTCTTAATTTGTATTTTTTTCTTGTTTTATATATAAATATATATGTTTGTTTAATTTTTATTTTATTTATTTATTTATTCCTATTTTATCCTTGGTTTTGGTAAAACCATATGGTTTATTTGCCCATGATTTCCTCCCATAGGTTTCCCTTAGAATTACTTTAGATATTTATTTTTACATAGGAAAAAACTAATTCACATTAAATATTTATTTCTACTTGGGTAAATATATTTTCACTTTTCATTATTTTCATTTATTTTATATATATGCATTTATTTAATTTTTTATTATTCTTTAAATTTAAATTAAATTTTGTTTCCCTTTTACCCCTAAACCTTAAGTTGAACATCCACATTCTATTTTTCCTCTTTTAATTTTATTTTTTAATCTTTACCCTCACTCACCAAAATTTTAACGTGATATCCCAGGTCCGTCCCCTCTCGAATGCTATGAGAGTTATATTACCCATTAAAAATATTTTGTTCCCAAATTCCGTGAAACCTTAACATATTATAATATAATTTTTCTTGATCTTCGACCTTGCTCAGACAAGAGCTCACATGAGTCTTCGTCGTCGACATTCACTTTTTACAAGAACACTACCCTTACCACTCACCCCAACGACGATCCTTCGTCATCGGGAGTTACCTTCGTTTTCAATATTTACATTTTACCACGTCCCTTACACTAAAACCCCGACAACAATGCAATATATTCCAACATGCGTTATTTTAATACATTTTTATTTGAATATTATTTTTGGAAGATGTGCACCCCGGGAAAAAGAATTATTATTTTAATAAGTCTTCATGTCGTCGGGAGTGTGAGTTGAAGTGGGAAGTCTTCATCGTCGAAGGTTACCATAGAAGGTTTATCGAGACTTACCCCACCAACCCTTCAGATGACATACATTCATGACCATGCCTTTAATATATTTATTTTTTTGGAGGGATTATTATAATAATTATTTTTGAGATAATGTGCCAAGGCATTATATTATTAAAAGCCACTAGAGTTGATCGTGGTTGAGAGAGAGTGAGCTGGAGTGGAGTGTACCTTCTCGTCGTCGAGAGTGGAGTAGAGAGTGAGCTGGAGTGTGAGTGCACCAACTCCGACGACGAAGACTTGGGGGAATGGGAATATCATATTGTCCATGTTGAAGGCTTTGGGAAATATCCTACGTGGAAGACCTTGGACTATTGGTCCATTTTGGTAGGGAGGGGGAATTTAGTATTTTTATTTTTAATTATTGTAATTATTATTTTTTCTTTATTTATTGTTTCCTAGTTTCATGGGAATTGGGGATATATTTTAATTTTTTTTTATTTTCACTTAGATTAGGGGTAATTTTTTTTTTTTTTTTTAGTTGATAATTGTTTTTTTTTTGTTATAAATTCTCATCACTTAGGGGACAAAATTTCAATTGTTGGCTAAGAAAACACAACTCAGGGGCATCTAAGTTGTCAAAATCACTCAGGGATCGCATTCCCAGGGGCATCTAAGTTGTCAAAATCACTCAGGGATCGCATTCGGCCTGGGCTACACCAACCCTTAACATAGCTGGATTTTTGGGTGTCTCCTCTCAACTAAACACAACGTAAGAGTATTGAACTCGGGTCGCTTAACAAACAAAACCCACACTTTAACCAATTGAGCTAGCGAGAATTGACTATTTTGTTGATAATTGTAATTAATGTAGGTTAATGTAATTAATTTTGTTATTATTATTTTTTATTATTTCCCTAGTTTTTAGGAGGGAAATTAGCTAAAATTATATTACAAACCATGGGTCCTAAGCCTTACCAATCTTTTATTAAAATTAACCATATGGGATAAATCCATTTAAACCACTAAGTGTTGGATTCTCTTTTTCATGTGGGATTTCTATTTGTAGGTTAAAGATTAAAGGCCCAGATTCACCCGTAGGCATGATCGACGATTGTTGAGCGATGTTTTTCAAACATACATAAATTGGGATGTAGGTGTTAGAATTGAGCATGTGACACCTCATTGGAAAGGTAACAGACAAAGGAATGCAGTAGAAGAAGTCTTCGGGCTAGAAAAGTGACAGAGAATGTCAAAAAATGTTGAAAACAACATACCATGAATTTGGGGGAAAAATAATTGTGCAGAGTTCAAACAACCATAACTTTAGCAAAAATAAAAAAAATCAAGCCTATGATAGCTCACCAGAAATATGTGAGAGATAAGATCAAGACGACATAGAAAATGTTGGCAGATTAAGAGTGGAAATTGTCAGAAAATGTAGAAAAAAAAACAAACAAACCCGAATTTCATTGAAGAACAAGCTACGTTGAATTCCGGTTGTTGTTCCTGAGATTACACTTAAGGCTCAAAGAGTAATGTCAAGGCATCAAGAATTTAAGGAAAGTTTTAAAATGTTCTTTTTCTTCCATTAATTATATGGGAATTAACCCTTAAATGAAATTATTAACTGAACATGACAGAGGTCGTGATTCGTTGTCTGAGTCGAGTAATAAAATCAAGTGATACGAGAGAAAATTACAAAACTGTTAAACAAAATGAGGCATCAATGACAGATGAATCTTACCTTGTTTACAATAGAAGAAAATATAGAATGCACCCTTGAAAGGATATAAGATACAATGATCCAAGTAGCTTTTAGGTCTGGTATTTACTAATAGCAAAGACAGAGGAAAAGCTGCTTGCTTATCAAATAACTGATAAAATGTGATTACAATAGATGTTATACTAAATTCTAACCACTCACTTATCAGGGAGTAACATAAAGAGAACTAGAGATATGGAATACAAAAGAAGCACATAACTCAAACTACACAAAATTCAGAATCTTTGTCTGCACTTGTATTAATACTCACAAAAGGATGAGTTTTCTTAGTTACAATACGACAAGAAGTAGCCTATGATAAGTCTTTGAAATATGTATTTATACAAACAATGTTCTCAACCCCAAGCGGTTGAAATTCTCCTTATTTCTAAAATAGTAAATATTACAATATGTGAAATTTGGAACGCTTCACTTGCATCTCCCCGGTCTCTTCGCCATGCTGGCAGAGACATTTCTCCTTCTTGTTCTCCATCTCGGAAACAACCGGTCTCTAATCATGATCCGAGTACATGATATGCCCACATCGTTTCATTTGTTCCCAGACGTGTTGACTTTCCCCTGCTCGACACATTGCACACATTTGCCTACGAACTGCACCACCAACTTGGAAGGCTCAGTTTTGTCGTTTGCCTCAAAAGCATACAACTTCTTCTCTAAGTGAGGCAGCCTATCTTCCATTGTCCTTTCTTCTGAATATGTAGACTATAGTTGCAGACTAGGACCGACTATCCATTTATGGATCTGGGTAATATCAATTTGTTTCAACTGCAAGATTTCAGCCCGAGCCTCTTCCATGTTTATCCTGAAATTAAGTTGATTTTTTCTATGTCAACTTGCCCCAGGACCTTAGAGATATTGTCTTTGTCAAGGCCTAATGACCCTTTGTCGAGTGAATGAAATGCTTCTTCACAATATTTCTTCACTTCCTTAGCTAATCTTTTACTTTCAGCGATGTTAGCCTCCCAGGTCTTCAATATTATATCGCCTCTAGTTTGATCAGAAAGAGACAATTTAGAGACCATGGCTACTTCCTCTTTTGTCGATGCCACAAATGCCTCCTGGAAAGTAGCTCGAGCAGTGATGGCCTCTCTCTCCTTTAAGAAAATGTTATTTAAGGATTGGTCTACCACCTGAAAATGGTTTTGGACAACTTCCACCTTAGCAAAAAGGCTTTGCTGTGTTGATTCTAGTTTTTCGCGCACCTCTAGTGCCTGAGTTTGGAAAATTGTCATATCTACAACCATGTTTTCAATTAGGTTTATTTTGGCTTGTAGTCATTTTACCAACTCTCCCTGTTGACCGAACCATTCTCTACTTGCCTGTGTGTTCTTATGCATTTCATAGAGACTTGATTTGAGCTATTGAATTTCCTGTCTGTCACAGGCTCTACTCTGCTCAAAACTCTTATTCATCTCACTACTGAGATTCTATTCCACAGTCTTGACTTGATTTTGCTATTGGCTCACCAACAAATCCTTCTACTTCAATTGTTCTTTTAGGTTCCCAACTTAATATTGGTTTATTGTTGCAAAAGATCCTGATCCAGGTGGATATTGGTGGCCACCGACCTTTTCCAATTGGCTCAAAACAACTTTTTGGCAATTTTGGCAATTTACTATTTTTAGCAGGTTTTAACTTCCAGGGCCATTTTGAGGGCCTAAATGAAGGTTTTTCAAGATCGAGGTTCTCAATGATAGCTAAAGGCATGATTGAATCCCCAAAATTAATCTCCTTGATGATACCTTTCCAACGAGATATCATACGCCTAAAACGAAGATCGTATGCAAAAGTTACGACCCCGGGAAGTTGACATACTAACTTACCCAAACGAGGCCCAAATGACTTTTGGCGCTTCATCTCCTAGGGTTAGGTTTTTGGATGTCTAGGACTTTTGGCATTCCTATTTATTGTAAAAAGGCCTTTAGAGCCTCATTGTAATCATCTTCTTGCGAATGCGAGTAGCCGTCACATCTCTTCTCAGAGATAAGCTGCCACCATTCTAGCGAGTCTTTCACTCTATATTTTTACAGTCTTTGTACATTTATTTGATTAATAGAAATCGTGTATTACTGTATATATGTGTTTATGGTTACATCTTTGATACATTTCTGTTATATTATTGAATATCTGCAACATCTCTGTGCATTTATTTATTATATCTCCACTCTCATTTCGTGCTGAAAATAATTCGGATCAGATCCCAATGAGCCTGCCACCTCTGAAGCGAAGTTTGCCTCTTATAAGGCATGTCCATCAAATAACACCCCGTGTCTCTTGAAAATTTCACCCTCTTTTTGGTGTGTTTCTCGTTTTACCACAACCCTCCTTTTCTTGCTGAAGAAGAAGTCAGAAGGGGGAATTTATTCAACTGAAATAGGTGTAAGATCTTCTATGAATACTACTTCGACACTTGGGTTCCCTCTACTGAACTATAAGGGTGTGATAGATTGGACATGGCTTCCTATCTCGGTGGAAGGTTGTTTCCCGACTGTGTTGGTAGCTGATTTTCCTGGTGTGGACAGTGGCTTTTCTTCTCCCTTTTTTATCAAGGTCTCAGTCTGAGCTTTAGCTTGATCACTTGGTGGATTTGTCAATGTGGTGTCTCCTTTCTGAGTCAAAAATTTAGTCTCCTCCAAATTTTCTTGAGCATCTTGTCCACTGGAGCTCCTTGTTTCTAAGCTCTGGACCTCAATTTTCTATGCAGCTGGAGGTATTGAGGTTTCTCCCTGCAAGACTTTAGGAAGGCCATTTCTTCGGTGCCTTTGGAAATTATAGAATTTGACCAACTTATCTAGAGCCAAAGCTTGGACTCAGCTCAAAACTTCTCAATAGGATCTTGCTCGTCGGAATATATCATCCTGGGGAGAATCTTCATGCTCATATATTTTCAAATTGTAAAGGGCCAGGTGATTTCCTATGATCTTCTGAGGATCGTGTTTCTTGAATTCTATATTGACAAGTTTGATTTCCTCCAGGGATGCGACCTCTACATTCGAATGGTTGAAATCTAACAGTGAAAACATGCCAATATGTAAGGGAAAAGTGGGCCATACCTTTTTCTACACTTCCTTTAGTTCCTTGTTGATTCCACCAAGCGCAGTCTGATGCGCTACTTCACGACACACCAATCGGTCTGGTAGAAACTTTAGCAAGGCATGTGGAGGAACCGAACAACCAAAAACTCTAATATAAGAAAAATGCTCTTCAATATACCAATCCGCTATCTTCCCCAGGTTGGTCACTATTTTGTCAGAGATCTTGGGAGGTGGGAACCCATATATGGCAACATGCATCAACACCACCACATAATTGGAGATTTCATAGAAGAAATATTTCTCTTTATCTTGCAGTAGCTTCAAATGATAAATATGTATTGGTTCGACACTAGTCGGAGTCTAGCTCTATCCCATCAAAGGAAAAGGTGTCATAAAACAAATGACATCTATAAGGTATGCCAACATGTAAAATGGGGTAGGTCATCCTTTGGCTTTCAACTTTTGATAGTCGGTGATTTCCTTGGCCAAAATGTCGGATAATATATTTAACCAATTGAATGAAAAACCCTTTGCAAATTCGTTCATGATCGGTACCCATGATAACAAGAAGTGGGCAGAGTCCCCCCCCCCGAAATGTCTATAGAGCATCATGGTCACATGCATCATACGAGAGTCTAATGATGCAGTGGTGTATATGCCATGGGTGTCTGCTCTGAATTTCTCAGTGCGTGCCCACCAATCTTTGATCAAGTCAGGGTAATTCTTTACACCTTCTGGGCACTCTTCTTTATCGAACTCCTCTAAGAAAGCAGTATTATAATTGTGTTTGAATGTTGGGGACAATTTTTACATCACCTGTATATGTTCTGGGTGGAAAGATCCAACAATAACTTTCTGTGAATTGTAGATGGTCCTGGTCGTGACACTAACGTTCTCCAGGGCCCAACCTATCATGTCGTTATACAGAATGAGCCTCGTCCCCATGGATATCTTATGTAGCTCTGATTGAGCTATGCATTTGTGCTTCGTTCCCTGATTTTCGATCCCCTCATTATCTGATTATTTTTTATAGTTGTCCAGTTCATATTGTAGGATATCGCATACTTACGTCCAGGTTTTTATGGTCTCCACAACTCTTGGCGATGTGTTCGAGAGGACATCTGTGTTTTGGCTCGAGCTCTAACTAGTCCCTTTAACCATTTTTCATAGAGTCATTATAGTAGTAAACTCAACACTGTGTTACTTGTCACAGAAAATGCGCAAACTTATTATCTCGCTAAGTTTTCTCTGTGAAAAACGTGAATGGAATTTATAATGAAATATCTTCTTCACCTTAGGTGCATCAATTTGCATATACCTTCACTGAAAATGTGTTTACTTCCTTAATGAAAAGATTTGGGCAATGATACGGGATATTATTTGAAATCATTTTCCCTAGATCGACTATTAATTCCATTAATGGCTGGTGGTTCGTGATCAGGAAAAGCATAGATGAAAATTTGAATTTATATGAACGACGATTCAACAAAAAGATTAACCTGAGATAAATGATGTTTAACCTGTTAATTAATCATGTTTAAACTTAACTCTTTTTGGAACTTCATACCTCGGGGTATCCGATAACAACTTGATATATGATTCCCAATGTTCGAAACTATGAAGTGATTAATTACTCGTTAATTGTCTTTAATCTTTAATTAACTCTGTTTAATGCTTAAGACATTTTAGGAGTTTGGGTTTCGTGAATTTAGAATGCGATGGATGATGAATACCCGAACTTCAAGTGTGCGAAGCTATTAATTACCCTTAATTGAGATTAGTTTAATTAACTGAGGTTTAATATTTCGGGACTTCATGTTTCATAGATTTACAAGTTAGATCTTCTGTCATTTTCCCGAAAGGCTGCTTCCCGCAATGGCATGTTAAATCTTAGGGAGGTATACTTGTATATGGTGACTAGGATCAAACGATTTTCACGTATTGGGACTTCGAAGGCGAGGCATGTTAAAACACCTGAAGTATGAAATTTCGAAACTCGAAACTCTGAATTATTCTTTAGTGATTTGACTCTTTAAAGAGTAGGCGCCTCCATAAATTCTAAGATATTAGGATCGTTTGATTGAATGGAAGACTTTATCGACAGTGAGAATCAAGTGCGCATTGTTTTTATTTAAATGAGAATGAAATCTATTTAAAGTCTAAAGTTTAGAAAAATATATGTGTTCCAACATAGGCTCCATCTAGGGATCGCGTCTCCCTACGAGACGTCGAAGAACAATAGACCAAGTGCCTTTATTGGGTAAATGGAGTCATTATTGCATTTCTGTGAAACACATTAGGAAAATGATCATTCTGAGAAAAGAGTTTCAACCGAAACTTAGAAAACCTTTGAAGCACATCAAATCATTGACCTTAAGTTAGACTAATTGAAATTCCTCTTTCTTAAAATTGTATTCAGTTTTGCTTAAGATAATCACAGTAACTTTAGCCGAAATATCAAGTTTCGATATATTTCGTTCGCATCAAGGCTAAGTGTATGTAACATAATTTCTTAGGGGGATCCCTCGTTGGTTCATAATGTAAATATTACTGAAACATAATTAGATATCATAGTATATCATGTAGATTCGTATGATAACCATACATATATCATAGACATTGCTTCACTGCCAGTGAGCCTATTCAGTACCCCGGTGAAGTTATCTACTTCTCCCATTGAATTTCCTTTCACCACTTCAATAAGTAATTTTTCATTTAAATGCTGAGATTAGGGCAATCGATTTCTCGAATTTCCTTTCACCATTTTCTTTGGACTAGATGCGGGAAATCATTTTATGAATTTCGTTTCACCATATGTCTTATATTTTAGTACATGAAGTGGGGACAATCAATCTTTATACAACATACAAGGGATGCTATCTGTTTAAGACATTCAAGGAATGGTCTGTCGTAATTTTTTAGTATACTCTGAAACTAATTTTCTTTCAATCTTCAATACATCTTCACCTATTGAGAAGATTTTATAGGGGATTTTAAATTTTAGGAATCAACCTTGAGCGAACTAGCCAGTTTAAGACTAGATAAGAGAGTTAAAGTTATCAGGATTAACTTAGACATACTTTCTTTTAGTTAAGTTGAAAGGGATGTATAAATTTTCGCCTAACATTATTGAAGACATGTTTTTGAGTTTTCAGAGTGAAGGTGAAATATTTTCTCTTTGTAAAAACCTAGGGAGGGATGTTGAGAATCATAGAAAAATAAAGATTTAGGATGGGTAGAATAAAACATAAAGAATATTCAAAAGTTTTGTTGCGAACGAGGTTAATCTCACACAAGCTTATTCATTGATTCTCGTATTTTCTTTAAGGTCTTTTTATTTTTTATTTTAATTTTATCCAAACTCAGAGGAAACTTTTAAGATTAGGCTGTAATTCTTATATTCCTTTGGTTGTTGATCAGGTGATAGTATTTGTATGGATGGGACTTCTTTCATACTTAGTGATATCCCCTTAAAATTTAACTTGTGTCAGTAGGGCAGAAGCTCATACCTCAGATTCTCTTTATATTTTCAACCAAGTAAACTATTTATTTATCACCTGTTTTGAGAGAAAGCTAATGTCCTGAAAAGTGAGTGTTGGCTTCAGATACATCCTTATCTCTCAACTATCAACAATCCTTCTGCATAAAAATAAACATGAGAAATATCAGAAACTTCTGAAGAAAAAGGGATGATAGGTGTTACTTGTTTTTTATATTTCTATTTTTATGAAATTAACAAAACTGGTCCTATCTATAGTGAAAGAAAAACTTACCAAAGAAGTGAAAAACTATAAATCAAAAAGAATATCAAACCAGTATATACAATGGTGATTTGGGATCTGATTATTGCATGAAGTGTTTTAGGTAGCGCCCATTGATAGGGGAATTAAGGATTTTCCCATCAAGGTTTTCTAACAAGAATGAATTCTTTCCCTCAGAGGCTACGACCCTGAAAGGTCCACACCAAATGTGATCAAACTTACCATGCTTTCCAACATCCTCTTTCCTAGCGTCCCACTTCAATACTAGGTCACCAGGAAGAAATTCCCTATCTTTGGCTTTTTTTATCA
The DNA here is from genome assembly GCA_009831015.1 of Picea engelmannii. Lineage (NCBI taxonomy): Eukaryota > Viridiplantae > Streptophyta > Pinopsida > Pinales > Pinaceae > Picea > Picea engelmannii. The sequence goes on from ML776818.1 coordinate 152,609, forward strand.
AACAAATCTTTCATGTTGTCTTAATATTTCTGAAGTTTCTCATCCACTTCAACTCTATTTTGATGTACCTCAATTAGCTGGTTTATTCTTATGGTAACATCGTTAGGCTCCTCCTTCGAGTCTTTCCAAAGCTTCATTACAGGCAGAGCGAGATTTATGGAGAGGACTATGTCGGTACCATACACCATTTGGAAAGGAGACATTCTGATTGATTTCTTAGTGCTGATTCAATTTTCCCACAAAGCGTATTTCAAGTGAACATGCCAGGCTTTCTTATTCTTAGTCAACACCTTTTTAATTATAGTGACCAAGATCTTATTTGATGATTCAGCTAATATGTTGCCTTGAGGATAGTAGGTTGTGGAATTTCCTAGTACAATATTGTACTTCTGACAAAAATTGACCATCACCATGGATTTGAAGGCTTGGGAATTATCAATAACTATCTTTCGAGGAAATCCAAATCTAGATAAAATGTTTTCTTCTAAGAAATTGATCACCACTGAGTTTGTAGCATTTCGTGTTGGAATGGATTCTACCCATTTAGTGAAATAGTATGTGGTCGTTAAGATCCATTTATGTTGTGCACTCGAATGCGGATGGATTTCTCCGATGGAATCAAGACCCATTGTTGAAACAAATCTTTTGTTTTGACCGGAATCAAGGGTAGTGCGGGAAGCTTTTGTTTTCCTGAGAATAGTTGACAGGAGTTATAGGCTCTGACTTTAGTATTCACGTCTGTAAATAACTTCGGCCAATAATACCCATCTCTCAGGATTTTATAGGCCGTTTCCCTCCAAGCGTGGTGTCCTCCACACACCCCTTCATGAAACTCTTTTATAACATTCTCTGTTTCGGTTTCTATTAGGCATCTTAGTAAAAAGACTAGGGGATCCTTCCAATACAATTGGTTGTCAATGATGCAATATTTTACTACGTGCAACTTTAATGTTCTCCCTTTAGAAGGAGTCATATCACTTGGACATTGAATAGTCAGGAGATATGAAAATATGTCTCTATACCAAGATGAGGAGGAGATTTTTTCTTGAATCTGAGTTTCAGGAGTCTCCACATCAAATTCTTCTATATCTGGAAGTTCTCCGTAAGCTTGCAGATGATTTATTCTGAGTGCTTTGATCTTCGATTCACATAATAACTTAGCTAGGCCTTGACATTTGACGAGCTTAGTCAGTTTTATCTCAAGATCAAATTCCTGAATCTTGGCTACCCATCGACCCCTCCTTCCATCACTATCTGGTTGCACCAATATGTCTTTAATAGAGCTGGTTGGTACGTAAGAAATTATCTTAGAATGCAACACGTAAGTTCTGAAAGCTTTGAGGGCTTTCACCATAGCATATGCCTGTTTTTCCAGTATGTCATATTTCAACTTGGCGTCTCTGAGGATTTTACTAAAAAATGCTATTGGTTGCTTGAAACCTTCATCATTCTTTTGTAAGAGCACGACTGTGATAGTGTGCTCAGATGCGAATGAAAATATCAAGAACTCCTTCATGTAGTCTGGACTGGCTAGCACTGGTGCTTCTCCTATCATTTTCTTGATGTGTTCGAAATATGCTTTGGCCTCGATCGTCCATTTGACCTCGCTTTCCCTTTTTAGCATATATGTAATCAATTTAACAATTTCAACGAAATTTGGAATGAATCTCCTTAAAAAAATTATTTTTCCTAAAAAAGACTGAATTTCCTTTCTGTTTCTAGGAATATTTATTGTATCTATGGCTTCAACCCTTTTTGGATCGATTTTGATTCCTTCCTTAGATACTATATGACCCAAGAGTTTACCTTCTTGCATTGCAAAATGAGATTTCTTGGGATTTAGGGACAAACCAAATTTTCGACATTTCTTGAACGTCTTTTTGAGGTGTACCAAGTGCTCTGCATCAGAGTTAGAAAAAATAGTTAAATCATCAAGATAGATAACTAAAAAACTTATCTCTTTCGTCGACAAAGTCTATGTCCATCGCTCGTTGAAAGGTGGCCCCTATGTTCATCAAACCGAATGGCATTTTTTCATACATGAAAGTACCCCATGGAGTGGTAAACACAGTTTTCTCTTTGTCATCTTCGTGGACCACAATTTGATTGTAACCTGAAAATCCATCAATCATAGACATTCGGTTAGCCCCGACCACTTTTTCCCAAACGTGATCCATTTTAGGGAGCAGATAATTGTCTTTAAGAGATGTTTTGTTTAGGTTTCTGAAATCTACGCAAAGTCTGATTTCACTGTTCTTTTTTCTAACTGGAACTAAATTAGCTACCCACTTGGAATATCTGAGTGGAACAATAATTTTTGCATCCAAGAGATTTTTTACCTCTCTTTTTATTACAGGCAGGAGTATCAGGTTTATTTGTCTGATCTTTTGCTTGAAAGGTTTGATGTCCAGTTTCAAAGAGATTTTATGCTCAATAACAGTGGTATCATAAATTTTCAGTTCGTCATAAGACTAGGTGAAGAAATCTTTGTATTGTTTGAGTAATTCATCATATTTAATTTTCATTTCGGGTGGAAGGTATTTAGAAATTTTGACCAGTTTGGGGTTTTCCTTAGTGCCTATGTCACAATCTTCAACCTCTTCGGGTTGAGGTTGCAAGGTAGACTTCAGAGGTATATCGTCCTTATCAAATAATATTTCTAATGGAATTAGACCCTTAGGAATTTGATTGTTTTTTAACACCAACATGCGATGGTTAGCGATCTTATCTTGGAACTTCTGAGGATCTTCATCTTCTTGCATGATCCAAGTAGGGTCATTTTGATTTTCTTGGTTGATGTGTGTTTCGGAAAATTCATCCACCATTTCTAGAAATTGCTTGATCTGTTCATCGTCTTCAAAAACCTTCAAGTTTTGGACATTATTTGGTATTGAAGGCTTGTGCCTCATTTCTATGTGGTATTTTAGCTTCAAGACTGTAGGTGGCATAAAAGTAGCAGTCGCTTTTACTAGGGAGTCAACTTGTTGATTTTATGCCCTGGGAATATGATGAATATTGAACAATGGGAAAAAAAATTCGATCAAATCCCAAGCACAGTTCCTGTACGAACTTAGCCTTGGATTCTTGGCTTGATACTGCTGCCTTATCTATTTTACAATTAATTCTGCATCGTCGTAAACTATTAGATTTTCAATTTTCAACTTCCAGGCAACCTCCAATCCTAATATCAGAGCTTCATATTCGCATACGTTATTGGTATAGTCAATGTACCACTGTAATCTGTATGATAAAGGAATTATTAATTCATCTTCGGGTGCCACAAAAATCACTCCAGCTCTGGCTCCTTTCCAAGACGAAGCACCGTCAAAAAACATTTTCCAGACCCCTATGTTATTTACAGTTTTGTTTGTTTTTTTGATTTTTTTGTTTTCTTTTTCTGAATCATTTTCTTCTGTACTATTTTCTTCTATAAATTTATCAAAACAATCATCAATGGATAATACATAATTTCCTAAATATTGATCTGCGACATAAACCAGGTAATTATTTGGGTTCTGTGGGTCACTTACAGTATATGCCAATCTTGTCTCTCTGTATAGACGAGTGAACTGTCCACCGAAGATCAGGATTGTAGCATATGCCATGTCTAATTTAAGTGATCCTCAAATTTTGGCACCTCAACACCTAGATAAAAACATGCCATATTTCACAGGAACATCAACAATGACTACATCCATGAAAATACTCTTCACAGGGATTTGTGCAAGTTTAACTACCAATTTTTTTTATCATACCAAGACATTTAACCTTTCTTGAATCAAAAGAATACAAATCCCGATATGGTCTGGTAACCTCGAGGACCAATGTTTCCATAATATCTTTGGGAATTAAGTTATGGGAGGCTCTAGAATCCAACATACAGTTATGGAGCAGATGATCATGCACAATCATCATAATATAAAAAGGAGCAACATGATCTTTAGAATTTTCAATATGCAGGACAAACATTATAGTAGGTCTATCATCCTCTAAATTACTAGTATCCGCATGACTTTCAGTATCTGAGAAATTTATCATTTTGTCAATTTGTTTTCTATACATCGGATTTTTTGCTAATTCAACCAGGGGCATAGGAATTTTGATTTTATTAATTTCATTTTCTAGATTGAAACTTCCAATTTTCTTTTTGGCCTCTCTGGTGGGGATATCTGTTTCTATTTTTTCTTGTCTATTGGTTTGCGTTGCTTTGGTTTTGGCTGCCTTTGTTTTGGCAACTTGCGTTTCAGCGGTTTTTGTCTTGGTAGCTTGTGTTTCAACTATTTTTGTCTTGGTATCTTGCGTTTCAGCTGTCTTTGTCTTGGAAGATTACGTTTTAGTGGATGTTTGATCTGCCTCATTTGTTTTGTTTCTCGACAAGATCTTCCTTGGTGGAGCAGTTGTAGAATTTTTATCTCTAGGCCTTAAATTATATTTTTGTTGAAGTTCGACCATTATAGAGTCGACGATTCCTTGACAATCATATTCTCCCATATTGTTTATACTTACTTCGTTTCCAAACAGTGTTTCTTGATCTAAAGACCTTTTGTAATATTGTATGGTTAGGTGAGGTTCTTGATCGTTATCATTGAGGTTGTCAATATCTTCATCTAACCCCTTGAAGTCTTGTACATCATTGCTTTGCATAAAGTTTTCTATTTTGAAAGGAGCTTTGATTTTCTAATCTTCATTTTTTACTGGTCTCTGCTGGACCAGGGATTGGGATTCCTTTTGAAATCTCTCCTAGAAAAAGGATCAATTTTAGCCTGGTCTAATTCCATTTTGGATATTTTGTTTGATAATTCTTTAATTATTTTAGACATGTCATCCATTTTGTCTTTCGCGGACTTCCCAGATCTGGAAGTTCCAGCTTGTTCCCTAAAGCGTTTGGTTTCTTTGGTTCCCGTTTCAACCTCCACCTTTAGTTTACCTAATTCCATCATGTTTGATTCACTTTCGATGGCGTCATCTTGCATTCTGGTGAGATCAACCAATCTCCTCTCCCTCAAAAGTAAGGCAAAGTCAGGCTCGAAATCCCCTGCGAAAGTCACCTTAGCTGTGGTCTGAGAGGGTTTGATCTCTACTGGGATTTTATGATAGAGTTTATTAAATCTCTAGGTGAATTCTAGGACTGACTCAGAATTATTTTTCCTCAGAGATCCAAACTTTGTCGGATAATACAAGTGATATGTCTTCTCTCCCCACAGCATTAAAAAGGAATTTTCTAGCACGTCATAAGATGCTATAGAACCTACCTGAAGACCTCGAAACCAGAGTCTTAATTTACCTTCAAAATTTTGTACCAGAAGTCTTGAATAAACATCCTCGTGCTCAATGTCGAGGATATCGACGAATTGGTAAAAAAAGTTGATGTGCTCTGTGGAAGTTAAATCTCCTTCTCCTGTGAATTTCGATAAGTTCTTCATATATTTTTCTAGTAAATCATGAAGGACAGGGGGAAGGAATAAAGGAGCGTTTATGGCCGCCACTTTGGAAAAAATCCTAGGGGGGGATGTGGTGGTCCATGACCACCTTCTCCTCTAGCACTGCCTCCTCCAACACTGCCTCCTCCTGCAACAACCATTTGATGTCAAGGGGATGAACTTCAGGAGTTAAAGAGAGGATTTTCGTAAACTGCTTGGGACCTTTCTACTGCCTCAAGATGAAGTGAAGGAGGTTTTGGAAACTGACTGTTAGGAGATAAAAAATATGAAAAGGGGGGTAAAGGGAAATGAGGACTAGGTTCTTCAGATTTATAGGATATATAAACAGAAGAACCAACAGGATTTGAATCAAGGTAAGAGATATAGTCCTTAGAGTTTTCGGGAGCTAAAACTTTTACTTTGGGGAGCAACAAAATATCAATAAAAGCAGGTATCAAAAGGGGTATTTTACCTTTACTAGTCAAGGGGGAAGTCGAATCGATCTCGACTTTAATCTCGGGTAGAACCAGCTCGAGGTTTAAGGTTTCAGCTGCAAGCTTCTCAGTTGATGTATCTCCGAAGTGGATTTTTGTATAACCTTCTTGCGAGGTTGACTGCTCAAGTGGAACCTTAGAATTAGTTTGCATAGTTTTGGGTTGGTAAACCTTACTTGTGGATGTAGTAGTCTGCTTGAGGTATCCCCTTGGTTTTAATAGATTTTTCAGGATCGAATATAGGCGTAGTCTACTGATCATCTGGGTTCTTCCTGGTATTCTTTCTACCGAATTCCAGCTTATCTATAGTATTCAATCTTTGTTCACTATCAAAGAGAGAAACTTACCATGTCGTTCTCCCAGGGAAAAATAACTTCGTTTCTCTGTCCCCAACAATGGTGCCAAAAAGATGTTGTTCCTGAGATTACACTTAAGGCTCAAAGAGTAATGTCAAGGCATCAAGAATTTAAGGAAAGTTTTAAAAGGTGTTTTTTCTTCTGTTAATTATATGAGAATTAACCCTTAAATGAAATTAATAACTAAAAAGGATAGAGGTCGTGTTTCATTGTCTGAGTCGAGTAATAAAATCAAGTGACACGAGAGAAAATTACAAAACTATTAAACAAAATGAGGCATCAATGAGAGATGAATCTTACCTTGTTTACAATAGAAGAAAATATAAAATGCACCCTTGAAAGGATATAAGATACAATGATCCAAGTAGCTTGCAGGTCTTGTATTTACTAATATCAAACACAGAGGAAAAGTTGCTTGCTTATCAAATAACTGATAAAATGTGATTACAGTAGATGTTATACTAAATTTTAACCACTCACTTATCAAGGAGTAACATAAAGAGACTAGAGATATGGAATACAAAAGATGCACATAATTCAAACTGTACAAAATTTGGAATCCCTTTCTGCACTTGTATTAATACTCACAAAATGATGGTTTTTCTTAGTTACAATATGGCAAGAAGTAGCTTGTGATAAGTCTTTGAAATATGTATTTATACAAATAATGTTCTCAACCCTAAGTGGTTGGAATTCTCCTTATTTCTAAAATAGTACATATTACAATATGTGAAATTTGGAACGCTTCACTTGCATCTCCCCTGTCTCTTTGCCACACTATCAGAGACGTTTCTCCTTCTTGTTCTCCATCTCGGAAATAATTGGTATCTAATCATGATCTAAGTACATGATATGCCCATATCATTTCATTTGTTCCCAGACGTGTTGGCTTTCCCCTGCTTGACACATTGCACACATTTGCCTATGAACTGCACCACCAACCTGGAAGGCTCAGCTGTGTCGTTTTCCTCAAAAGTATACAAATTATTATCCAAGTAGGGAAACCTATCTTCCATTCTCCCGTCTTCTGAATATGTAGACTGTAGTTGCATACTAGGATTGAATATCCATTTATGGATCTGGGTAATATCAATTTGTTTCAATTGTAAGATTTCAGCACGAGCCTCTTCCATGTTTATCCTGAAATTAAGTTGATTTTTTGCTATGTCAACTTTCCCCAGGACCTCGGAGATATTATCTTTGTCGAGGCCTAATAACCCTTTGTCGAGTGAATGAATTTATTCTTCACAAGCTTTCTTTACTTCCTTAGCTAATATTTTACTTTCAGCTATGTTAGCCTCCTAGGTCTTCAGTATTATATTGCCTCTAGTTTGGTCTGAAAGAGACAATCTAGAGACCATGGCTACTTCCTCTTTTTTTGATGCCACAACTACCTCCTAGAAATTAGCTCGAGCAACAATGGCCTCTCTCTCCTTTAAGTAAATTTTATTTAAGGATTGGTCTACCACCCGAAAATGGTTTTGTACATCTTCCACCTTAGCAAAAAGGATTTGCTGTAATGATTCTAGTTTTCCGTACACCTCTAGTGCCTAAGCTTGGAAAACTGCCATATCTACAAATGTGTTTTCAGTTAGGTTTATTTTGGCCTGTAGTCATTTTACCAACTCTCCCAGCTGACTGACTCATTCTCTACTTTCCTGTGCGTTCTTATGCATTTCTTCGAGACTCGATTTGAGCTGTTGAATTTCCTGTTTGTCCTAATGTTATGTTCCACAATATTGACTTGTTTTTTCAATTGGCTCACTAACATATCCTTCTTCTTCAGTTATTATTTAGGTTCCCAAATGAATACTGGTTTGTTGTTGCAAAAGCTCCCAGTGAGCCTGCCACCTCTGAAGTGAAGTCTACCTCTTCTAAGGCCTGTCCATAAAATAGCACCTTATGTCTCTTGACAATTTCACCCTCTTTTTGGTGTGTTTCTCATTTTACCACATCCCTCCTTTTCTTGCTGAAGAAGAAGTCAGAAGGGGGCATCTCTTCAATTGAAATAGGTATAAGATATTCTATGAATACTAGTTCAACACTCAGGTTCCCTCTACTGAACCGTAAGGGTGTGATAGTTTGGACATGATTGCCTATCTCAGTGTATGGTTGTTTCCTGACTGTGTCAGTAGCCGATTTTCCTAGTGTGGACAATGGATTTTCTTCTCCCTTTTTTATCAAGGCCTCAGTCTGAGCTTTAGCTTGATCACTTGGTGGATTTGTCAATGTGGTGTCTGCTTTCTGAGTCAAAACCTCAGTCCCCTCAAAATTTTCTTGAGCATCCTATCCACTGGAGCTCCTTGTTTCTAAGATCCGGACCTCAATTTGTTGTGCAGTTGGAGGTATTAGGGTTTCTCCCTGCAAGACTTTTTGAAGGCCATTTCTTCGGTGCCTTTGGAAATTATAGAATTCGACCAACTTATCTAGATCCAGAGCTTGGATTCGGCTCAAAAATTCTCGATAGGATCTTTCTCCTTGGAATATATCATCCTGGGGAGAATCTTCATACTCGTATCTTTTCAAATTGTAAAGGGCCATGTGATTTCCTATGATCTTATGAGGATCACGTTTCTTGAATTCTATATTGAAAAGTTTGAATTCCTCTAGGTCCACGACCTCTACTTTCGAATGGCCGAAATCTAACAGTGAAAACATGCCAATCTGTAAGGAAAAAGTGGGCCATACCTTTTTCTGCACTGCCTTCAATTCCTTGCTAATTCCACCAAGCACAGTCTGATGCACTACTTCACGACACACCAATTGGCCTAGTAGAAAATTTGGCAAGGCATGTGGAGGAACCGAACAACCAAACAATCTAATATAAGAAAAATGATCTTCAATATACCAATCCGCTATCTTCCCCAGGTTGGTCACTATTTTGTCAGAGATCCTGGGAGGTGGGAACCCATATATGGAAACATGCATCGACACCACCACATAATTGGAGATTTCATAGAAGAAATATCTCACTTTATCTTCCCGTAGCTTCGAATGATAAATATGTATTGGTTGAACATTGGTTGGAGTCCAGCTCCAGCCCATCAAAGAAAAAGGTGTCATAAAAAAAATGAAATCCATAAGGTATGCCGACATGTAAAATGGGATAGATCGTCCTTTATCTTTCAACGTCTGATATTCAGTGATTTCCTTGGCCGAACATTCAGATAATATCTTGGCCCAATTGAATGAAAAACTCTCTGCAACTTTGTGCATGATCAATACCCATGATAATAGGAAGTGGGCAGAGTCCCCCCCCCTGAAAATTATACAGAGCATCATGGCCACATACATCATATGAGAGTCTAATGATGCAGTGGCGTATATGCCATGGGTGTTTTCTCTGAATTTCTCATGGTGTGCCCACCAATATTTGATCAAGTCAAGGTAATTATTTACACCTTCTAAGCACTCTTATTTATTGAACTCCTCTAAGAAAGAGGTATTATAACTGTGTTTGAATGTTGGGGACAATTTGTACATCACCTGTATATGTTCTGGGCGGAAAGATCCAACAACAACTTTCTGTGAATTGTAGATTGTCATAGTCGTGACGTCAACGTTCTCCAGGGCCCAACCTATCATGTTGTTATACAGCATGAGCCTCGACTGCGTGGCTATCATATGTAGCTCTAATTGAGCTACGTATTTGAGCTTCGTTGCTTGAGTTTCGATCCCCTCATTATCTGATTCTTCTGGACAGTCGTCCAGTTCATATTGTAGGATATCACATACTTGCGTCCAGGTTTTTATGGTCTCCACAACTCTCGGCGATGTGTCCGAGAGGACATCTGTGTTTTGGCTCGAGCTCTCACCAGTCCCTTTAACCATTTTTCGTGGAGCCATGATAGTAGTAAACTCAACAACATGTTACCTATCACAGAAAATGCGCAAACTTATTATCTCGCTAATCTTTCTCTATGAAAAACGTGAATGGAATTCAGAATGAAATATCTTCTTCACCTTAGGTGCATCAATTTGCGTATACCTTCACTGAAAATGTGTTTACTTGCTTAATGAAAATATTTGGGTGATGATCCAGGATCTTATTTGAAATCATTTTCCCTATATCGGTTATTAATGCCATTAATGGTTGGTGGTTCGTGATAGGGAAAAGCATAAATGAAAATTTGAATTTATCCGAACAACGATTCAATGAAAATCTTAACCTGAGATAAATGATGTTTAACCTGTTAATTAATCATGTTTAACCTTAACTCTTTTCGAACCTTTGGACCTCAAGGTATCCGATAACAACTTGATATATGATTCCCGATGTTCGAAACTACGAAGTGATTAATTACTTGTTAATTGTATTTAATCTTTAATTAACTCTGTTTAATGCTTAAGACATTTCGGGAGTTCGGATTTCATGAATTTAGAATGCGATGGATGGTGAATACCTGAACTCCGAGTGTGTGAAGCTATTAATTACCCTTAGTTGAGATTAGTTTAATTAACCAAGGTTTAATATTTCAAGACTTCGCGTTTCATAGATTTACAAGTTAGATGTTCTGTCATTTTCTCGAAAGGTCGCTTCTCGCAATGACGTGTTAAAGTTTAGGGAGGTATACGTTTATATGGTGACTAGGATCGAATGCTTTTAGCGTATCGAGAGTTTGAAGGTGAGGCATGTTAAAACACCTGAAGTATGAAGCTCAAAACTCCGAAGTATTCTTTAGTGATTTGACTCTTTAAAGAGTAGGTGTCTCCATAACTTCTAAGAGATTAGGATCATTTGATTGAATGGAAGACTTCATCAACGGTGAGAATCAAGCGCACGTTGTTTTTATTTAAACGAGAATAAAATCTATTTAAAGTCTAAAGTTTAGAACAATATATGTGTTCCAACACCGGTAATCATATCTCAATCTACAAGAATCGAAATCAAGCCCTAAATAAATCAATGGAAATATGATAAAGAGGAGAAGAATATCAAAATATATTAATCAGTAGTGAAACACAAGAAATGCGTAGGATAGCTCATGGAACATAAGACGATGCCAACATGCAGAAATAATAATATTTTCAAATGAATGTCATTTATGAACTGCTTTAGGGAAAAAATAACCACCCATGAGACTCTTTATCTTCCATTTGTAACTCTCACATACTCATTTTCGAAAATGTAAAAGAAATTAGGGGAAAACAAAATGAACAACCACAAGAGTTGAAGAGTCTCTCTTGTTTTATAAAAGAGATCTCGTTGCATGTAAAGAGGGACTTTTTCCCTTTGTAAATGAAATATGGTACTATTACTGCTGAATGAATAAAGAGAAAGAGGCATTCCGTAAATTTGTGACTTTGGTGAATGTACATGAGACTATTCTTTGTGCATTTGTCTTCTGCTTGAGCATAATAGAGTTCTTTTGTATGAACTATTTCTTCATTCTATTCTATATGCTCATGTTTTCATTATATGTTTCCTTATGAGTACAAAAATAATGATATGAATGCATTGTACAACTAATTGTTTATGTATCTGTATTATTGTTGCTATCACTTATCATTAGCATACATGAATTGTTTTTGGTTATGATGATATTAGCTTTCAATGTACTCATTCTTTTAGTTGTGCTCCTGGGAAAGGTTATAAATAGTTAAATTAGATTAGTTTAATTTTAGTTATATTAGACTTAGTATTAATTAGAACTCTTTGGGGGACAGTTCGTTGTCTTTCCCAGTTTTCTTCTTTTAATTCTAAGAAGAAACTAGGCCCACATATTGGTCAGAAACGCTACACCAAACGAGAGTAGGTCTAATTGGGACCTTCCATTGGGCGTTGTCCCTTACTTGCTTGACAAGCCATTTGGACTCATCAACAAAACCCTAATTTCTCAACTGGAATTATAAAACCCTCAACAAAAACTATGTGCCAAAAAACTGCCAAAAAATGGACACAAAAAAAACCAATTTGTTTTGTGGATCCACCGTGCATGTTATCGTGGTTTTTCCCTAGTCAGTCGTGTCATGCATGGATCCGTAGTGTAATTATGGTGTCTATTCTCTTGTCTCTCTTACCGAGCATGGTATGCCCACCTCAGGGATGTTTTTTTCTGCAGAACTGACAATGGTCTCTTCCAAGTTTCCTTTTCCCAAAGCTCTGCGACTTTTATTGGTAAATTATTTCAGCCATCAGACACCTCTTTTGACCTCACACTTTAGCAGGCATATGTTATAGAGTTATTAACCTCCTAAACATTGAGCCATCATCTCCTAGAGGTCACCTATCCAATTCAATAACTTTCACCACTTCTTCCCTAAGTTTCTAGCCTAATTCCCACCTAGTCGCTCTTTTCCTTTATTAAGGGTGTGACCAAAAGGGTTGGTCTGTCTTTCTGGTCTGACATAGAGTGATCAGTTTCTCTTTTTTTGTGTCTAGGGAGCGATCGAGCCTAGAAAATCCCATTTTTGGATTTGGTTGCAATGGATGAGACCTCCCCACTAATTTCTTGGGGTTTATCCTCAAGAAGGCTTCCATTATGAGCTCCAAGATGTTATCCTAATAACCATATGTCCTTATCCATAAATCCCTATAAAAACCAAGTCATTCTCATAGGAAGAAGGAGGAAAGAGCTAGTAAACTTATGTTGCTACTTTGGCTACCAGATCTAGGAAAGGAACTTGGAAAGAGACTGTTGCATCAAATTCTCCATTTGTAAGTTGTAATGTTGTTTTAGTAATTAATAGAAGGTGTATCAAATGTTTCCCTATATTCAAATGTCTATTTCCTTGCATATATTCATTTGGATAAACTTAATACAGTTATGTGTTATACTCTGTTTGTAGATTTGTCATTGATTTGTATGCATCTAATTTGATCTTGGAAAGTGTTAAGAACCAAAGCAGATCTAAAAATATAATCACCACAAATACTGAATACACAATAGATCCATAAATCAATATAGAAGAAACCACACTTTATTATCACCAAACCCTTGAGGTAGGGAAACACCATACAATGGATCCTATTATGGAAGGGATCTTGTCCTGTTCACTTGCCTCTTCGAGGGGGCATCCTCCTATTGAGCTACCGCTCCAAATACAATAATTCTCTTCATATCCAATTACATTTCTTGAACCCCTTTATATAGTGCTACCATCAGCTAATAACATTCTAGAGGAGGAATCTTCTAGAAGTAGAACCTTCTAAGAAGTCCTCTTACATTTATTATATCTAACTACCAAATTATTATATCTAACTACCATAGTGGGCCTTACTTAATAATATAGTGGACCTAGTCCACCTTACATTGAATGGCCTCCACTATTATCACTATGGGACCTCTTCCCCCACCCCCCCCAACTACCTCTCTAGCTACCTTACATTCCATCCCCCTTATGAAAGCATTGTCCTCAACGCTTTATGTACAACCATATACCAGGGTCCCATGGATAATTATGGACCATAATGCTGAAGAAGACTGGAGAACCAAGGTCCCATGTAGAAAGGAAAGCCACCATGTTGAAGTAGTCCAACCACCATTGTAAGCCCGGGTCCCATGTCCAAGTGATCATGTGAACTCCCCATGGAATATTTTGGAACCCAATAACCAACTCAAAATGATCCTCCAAAGACTGACACCTGTCATGTGGATCCAAATAAGAAGATCCATCCACACAGTGGAAAAGGGACGTAGCAGAATCTGGAAGGAATAATACCACTGTAGAATATGCAAGATGGACACTGGTAATAATCATTGTCTCTCGATTTATCACATTGATTCTCTCTACAGAAGGTGGATTAGAGTCATCAAATAAAATATGAAAGTGGTTGTCATCCCAGAAAAGAAAACTATCCATATACCAATCATCAAAATCGGCCTCAAAATCATACCAAGAATATATTTCTTGATTATATTCATCCCTGATGTCCGCCATAAGAAATCTCTTCTACATGTTATCCAATGAATCTTGAATACTACGAAAACTAGCATTGAGGCCATCTGCAAGGTCATGCAATCTAGCATCCAATGTGTCATACAATTGGGATTTGAATGCTTCAGTAATTTGTAGAATTTCTTTGAGGTTTTGAGAGGAAATATCCATCTGATCACCCTATGAAATATTCGGTCCCGCAACCTTCATGAAAAAACCCAAAAAATAGAACAATAAGTTACGACAGAAAATCACGGTTTTTTCTGGAAAAACCCTAAAAACCTGTTGAATTTAAAATGCTCATAACTTCACTTCCCGGACTCCATTTAGGCTAATTGTTTTTTGAAATTGGGTGAAATTGTGAGACGAACTAAGATATGTATTTTTTGGGGGCAAATTAGGCCTCCATTGCTACAAAAATACAAAAAAATGTCGCTTTGCCGTTCGCGGAAAAAACCCTGAAAATTTGCAGATTTTAAAACTTCAATACCTTGACTTGTCGGACTCTATTTCAAACGATTTTGTTTTTTCAAATTGGGTGTTTTTCTGAGAGGAACTCAGATCTACAATCCATTTCTGCAAATTTTGGACAGAAATATACCGAAAATTTCTGGAATTTCGCGACCCTCTTTTTTCTTCTCCGAAAAAAAAATCTGCAAAAATAAAACATATTTGCCCACAATGTCTGCCAAGGAAAGTGCTCTGATACCACTTGTTAAGAACCAAAGCATATCTACAAATATAATTGTTGTAGGAAAATCTCCCTGCGGATAGGTAGATCGCCTCTAAGAGCTTGACCTTAACCCTAGATAGAAAAATGCTTAATGTGGACACTGAATTCCTTTCAAATCTATCTAAACTAATACGTGAGAAGGAAGGATGACAGAAGTACCTCTTTATCAACATTTGTCCCTGCACGCTCCGAGTTGCGCTCCAATCCTTTTCTCCTCGCTGAGTTCTACAGACAAACAAGATACGACTACTTCCTACTCTATCGATATTAGCTTGAAAACAGATCTATCAATTAATGATAAGTTCATGTAATATCAGACACAAACTAGAAAGAAACAGGCCAAGTGTGTCATATTAATGAGAATAACGACAACAGTACTTACAATTGTAGATGCGAATGCGACAACTTCGTCAAGTCCTCTTCGTCTAACCCTTGCCTGAAAGCTCCACAACCTGGATAACAGCAGCTTCATTGATCACTCTCCTTTGGCTGACTGTGTATTTTCTCCAAGATCATAAGTTTCATACTAGCAGTTCTTCCCCCAATCAGCTCTGCTCCAGCACCACTTATGAGATCATAAGTTTGGTGTAATTCTCTCTTTCCATTCCCATTTCACCATTAGAAAGCTTGCTTATATAGCCTTAGAGAGGCTTTAACCTCTTGAGATATCCTTGGGGAAGGTGAGGATTTTCCTCCTTCAGTTGAGGATCTGCCCTAAGATCATGGCTGGACTAGGGATTCAAATCCAACTGCCTTCCAAGAATGAAAAGATGCTTCCCCCATTCATCTCAACAGCTTAACAACCGCCCAGAATAGGTAGCGCTCCCTCAAAAGGGCCATCAGAGCGCTGTAGCGCTCCCTGAAAAGGTTAAGGGAAGCACCAACGCTCCAAAATCTATAGCGCTCCCTCAAAAGGGCTAGGGGAGCGTTATAACACTCCCTGACAGTGTAAGGGGGAGCGTCGGCGCTCCAATATAGTGTAAGGGGGAGCGCTCCCCTCCAAAAACTCAGTTTTTGAGGTGCTTTCAGATGGCAAAAGGTTTGCAAGCCTGCTGACTCATTTCTCCTCTTCCAAATCAAATGTTTGAGGTGTTTTAAGTGTCCTTCTCATGTCGTTATAGGCATGACATAGGCATCATGGCAGTATGCTTCCCTGACGCTTGCGACACTTGTGAGCAACATGCGACACTTGCGACCTTGTGAGCAAAATGCGACACTTGTGACCTTTGTAATGACGACACTTGCGACACTATCAAAGTGAGTAATTTTGATGAGTAACAATAATCACCACAAATATTGAATACACAATAGATCCATAAAGCAATATAGAAGAAACCACACTTTATTATCACCAAACCCTTGAGGTAGGGAAACACCATACAATGGATCCTATTATGGAAGGGTTCATGTCCTGTTCACTTGCCTTTTCGAGGGGGCATCCTCCTATTGAGATACCCCTCCAAATACAATACTTCTCTTCATATCCCATTACCTTTCTTTAACCTCTTTATATAGTGCTACCATTACCTAAGAACATTCTAGAGGAGGAATCTTCTAGAAGTAGAACCTTCTAAGAAGTTCTCTTACATTTATTATATCTAACTACCCATTTATTATATTTAACTACCATGGTGGGCCTTATTTAATAATATAGTGGACCTAGTCCACCTTACATTGAATGGACTCCACTATTATCACTATGGGCCCTCTTTCCCCCCCCACTACCTCTCTAGCTACCTTACAGAAAGGATCTTGTTTTATTGTGTGAAAAACGTTGTCTCTCAGAGCGGGAACAATCTTTGCACAAGAAACCAACCAGGAGCCTGCAGTGATAACCTTCGAAAATCAAGTGTGCTTCCTCATTATAAAGAGTCCTAGTTTCCTTTTGCATATAGATCAAATTTTGGATTTTCCATAGATTACACCTCTATCTCTGTCTTAGGTATAGGAAGAACCTAAGGGAACTCATCTCCCGCAGGGCTCAAAATCCCTACAAAACCAATATAAAATAGAATCCGAAAGTGATCATCCAAGAATCAACACCTCTATCCTAGTTTGAATAAAAAAATCTATGGAATAATAGTTCGACATCACATGTATACATAATGCCATAATTAACTATTCCTCTCATATACTTGAGCACATGCTTCACAACACCCAATGTGTATCCTATGAAGTAAACATAAACCGACTTAATGTGTTCACATCATAGTAGATATGTGTCTTAGATATTCACAAGATACATGAAGGATCCAATCAATTATATATACATAGTAGGGTCAACCAAATCAACATCCTCATCATAAGAAATATTCAAATTTGATGTCATGGGTGTAGCCAAGGGTCTACAATATTGTATCTAAAATCTCTCCAAGTTCTCCAAAGTATACTTCCTTGTCCAAGGATAATCTCTCTTATGCCCCACCAAACCTCCAACCCTAGAAAATAATGTAGTATACCAATATCCTTCATGTTAAATTGACTTGAAAAATTTCTCTTGCACCACACAATGAGCTTCTTTGAACTAGATGTAATGATCAAATAATCCACATATATAACAAATACAACCAACTTAGAGTTGTAATTAGCAAGAACTCATTAATCCTTGAGTTCCAAGCTCATGGTGCTTGCTTCAACCCATAAATATATTTCTTCAACTTGCAAACATGGGTATCATGCCCATGCACACCAAATTAGGTATGATTCATGCATACTTCTTCAATCACACCATTCAAGAAGGTCATATTCACATACAACTAATAAAAATGGCATCTGAAACATGTTTCTAAGGAAACGATGGTATAGATAGAAGTATACCTAACAATTGGGGAAAATGTCTCATCATAGTCAACTTCCTCTTTCCGTGAGAACCCTCTTTCCACAAACCTTTCCTTTTATTTTTAAATACTCCATTTAGCTACATGTTTGATCTTGTACAACCACCTAAAATCAATCAATCATCTCCCTATAGGTTTTGGTACAATCTCCCAAACATCATTATGTAGAATGGATTTGTACTCCTTTGTCATGGCCTCCTTCCATTGCTTCTTTTCATAAGCCTCTTCAAAAATAGAAGGATCATCCAACTTCTCACTAGAATTTATGAGTGTCATTGGATCTATAAGAAACATGTAAAGTCCATCAACTCACACGCCTCTACCCAAACTAGTTAGACTACAATCACTACTAGTGAACTATTATCCCTCAAATGTAACTTTGTACCGATGATCTCCCAAAAAATAAATCGAAATAATATTTTTCTTCAACCTAGGAACAAACAAAACATCAGTCATTTCAAGAGCATCCCTTGATGGAATCTAGAAGGAAATGGACCCAATATTTTCACAAGGTATGTAGCATCATCACCCAACTCCACACGCATACCTCCCTCTTTCTCTTGAAGCCCGCTAAAGAGTTTCTTGTCATAAGTCATATGTCTCAATGAACCACTATCCACATACCATCAAACATTTGAGATAATGTTAGAAGACAAACAAGAGACCATCGAAAGGGTCACCTGAAGCAAGGATGATCCCTCATATTCTCCTTCTAAAATTTCTCTTACACCCTACTTGGAATTCCCTTTATTCTCCAGACACTGGTTGATATAATGTCCCATTTGATGAAACCTAAAACACATCACGTTACTCGAGTATTTCTTTCTTGGACTTGAATATTCCTTCTTACCATTCTTTTTCTTCTTTCCCTTGTTTTTCTTCCCAATGAAATTGTATTCTTCTACTACATTGTGTTGCACTGAACAAGTATCCAACTCAATCTCTTCCTGGACAAGGATATCCCAAAGCTTCAAAATTTTTGTCAAAGTCTCACACGCACAAAAACCTTGGACAAAAGGAATCCAAGATGTAACAAATCCATTCCAAGAAATGAACACCAACTCCTTGTCCTTCACATTTGTCCCTATTGAAACTAATTAATCCTTCATCTCCATGACCTTTTTAAGGTAGTTTACCACCATGTCTTTCTTACTCATGTGGACTATAGAAAGATTGTTGGTCAAAAGAATCTTTCAAGAAACACAGGTACTTTGAAATAAACCAACCAAAGTATCAAACACATAATTATTGGTATTCTTCTTTGTAATGTGATTGATGAAGTGATCCTTCACTAAATCAAGAATGATTCACTTTTCCTTAGATTCCTTCTTTTTATGGGTGGCCAATGTTTTTTTGATCGATACATGAAACTATCTCTTTCTCGACATGCTCCAAAATCTTGGCTTACTCTATCAACATATGCATCCTTATATTCCAAGGCACAAAATCAGAATAACTATCCAACCTATCACACTCTCAAAGGTCGAGGATCATCATTATATAAATATAAAGCACACCTCAATGCAAAAATAATCAATAAATGAGTAGAATAACCCTTCAAGGGTTAAATATCTTCTCCTAAGTGACTTAGGGTATCACACCCAAAAACCTAAACAAGGTCAAGTAGCACTCCTAAGTACAATAAAACTAAAATACCAACTCCCTCTTCACCAACAGAGTGATTTTAGCAAGATATCTCTAAAACCATGTAGAAATTTATGCATTTTTTTACTTTTAATGCAAAACATAAATTTCACCTCACAAGGAGGTTTTCCAGATCTAGTACTTACAAAATTTAACATTATGGTTCATTTGAAATATTAATATACAACAACAAACAAATGACAATATATCATTTCACTTCAACCCAACACACTAGGTAGCCCAAGAAAAAAGATCCCAAACATGCGCTAACAAGTATCAACCTCTAGGGAACATTTCCAAGCATAAAATAGTTCTAACATAACTTTAATTAGAATATATTTATAGCAGTATACATGCTCTATTATCTTGAAGATATATTTTAAATCATTTGACAATTGTATCCCTTAAATGTGTCTAATCAACATGAAGAACACATGATGGAAATTACTTAATCAAGAAGACAATGATAACTGAAAATCAAATTTGTAATTGCATAAGTATTGTATGTTGGATCATGTTGTCATTGATGCCAATGGTTTGATTGATTGATGTCAAGTGATTGATTGCTGTCAAAGGATTGATTGATTGATGATTGATGTAATATAATATGTATTGTCCTTGATGAGAATGCATAGATGAAGATGGATCAATGAGTTGTCATTGATACATGATGAAGATGGATCGATGTGGTTTCATTGGTATATGATGCATTGTTGGAAAAATGTATAGATGACTCATTATTGTCTTATCATGATTGATAAGGTGCACAAACGGATGAACTCCAAAGTGGTCCCCTTATGGTGAAAGCCCTCACGGGAAGACTCTTTGTAGATTGAGTTATCCTAGAAGAATGGTTGGAGGACCCATGCTTCTATGTGGAATAACGAGACGAAGATCAAGGAAATTGTTGGTGAAACTATCCTAGATGGATAGTGCTTGTCATGCCATTTCTGGTGGTATGTGGAATGTCACATAACTCCTCATGGTTTGAGAGTTATGGCCTTACGAAGACGAAGGACCCCCACATGAAGGCTTGAAACCCCCAAGGTCAAAGAAGTCAAAGTGACCTAAAAGAAGAAATCATTATTTAAATGATAAAGTAAAGTGACAAAGTCAAGGTGGATTATTTAAATAATAAAGAGAAGTGACAAAATC
>ML776818.1:173571-198752 GCA_009831015.1 Picea engelmannii
AAAGTATAAATAATATAGCAATGGTCTCTTGTAGATCATCCTTTTTGTGGATCAATGGAGAGCTTCTTGTGAGAATATCTTTTGGAGTATTGATGGAGAGCTTCTTGTGAGAGCTTCTTGAGCATTTTTGGTGTGGAACACTTCAGAATATTGAATATCTATAGGTGATTGGGGTAACCAAGGATATATAAGCCTAAATTCTGAGTAAAGTGAAGAAAAGAAGGCCGAAATGCAAGGAAGGATAAATTCTTTTGATGGTGTTTTCTAAGGTATGTTATTTACAAGTCATCTCACCATTTTCACTATAACTTTGTTTCTATAATGATTCAGATCCTGAAATTTCTATGCAAGTGAGAAAACATATCCAAGTATATGTGGTTAAACATTCAGCTTGTGGGTCATTGTATTTTTGGAGTTACACTCTGTGGAAAATAGGGTTTGTGACTAGTCTTGAAACTAGTCAAAAATAGGTGTTTCGGGTAAAAACGTCATAAATTCTTCATAACAGATCCAAATTTAGTGAGACCAATTGTTTTGGTTATATTACAGTCTGTAGTATTCTTTGGAACAATTTCAGATTGATTCAACAAATATTCCATGCGGGGCACACTCTACAAGGTCACTCTCTAGAATAATCCAGAATTCAGCAAGGTATGCCATTTATGCTATAACTCCTTTTCTGAGAGGTTACAAGTAGTACCACTTGGATGAATTTCATAAAACACACTAAAGAACATTGTGTATCAGTTTCATATCTTTATTCATTACAGGTACAAAGTTATGATTATTTCAAGTTAGGTTTGTTGACTAATCCAAAACTAGTCATGGTTGAGACAAATAGTTGATGAGTTGGCACATACATGAGGTGTATAGTTGATGATGTTGGTACATATTGATGATTCATTGTTGATGAGTAGTTGAAACATGATTGGTATATACTTGGTACATGGTTGGATGCACTTTTTTATGGTATAGGTTGATTACAAGTTGTTTGACACAGATTGGTGCATGGTTGATGCTCTTGCTTATGGTACAGATTGATATATGTTGAGGATTGTTGCATCATATCAGTTGGTATTGAGAATGTAAGATGAGTATTTCATATAGAGATGGTCCTCTTGTAGAGTTGTACTCTATTCAGTTGTTGCTGAAAAACCCCCGGATTGAAGTCCATAATAAAAAGAAAAATTGTACATACATCTTGTGTTCTGTGTGTTCCTTGTGGAGATGATTTGTTGATGATATATTGATGATATGTGTTTTTGATATGTATTCACATCTAACTGATTATTAATGACATCAATGAGTAATGAGTAAATGTTGAATGCTAACTAATAAGTTTTGTGTAAGAGGGAAGTTTTGGGAAAAATATTCCCACACTCATTCACCCCCCCCTCTAAGTGTGGTAGGTGTGTCCAACATTGTATAGTTAGAAAATTCATTTGTGCTTGTGTGTGTATGTGAAGTACATATACATACCTCAAATTTTATAACAAATATGGACCAGTTCTTCAAAATATCTAAAACCCTAGCTAGATAAAACCATGAAAACCCTACCCACTACCAAATATCTCCAACAAGAAAACATCAACACTAGCAAGTCCCCCTTGGATTCAAAACAATATGTATCCTTCCCTATTCCTCCTCAATCAATATCCTCTAGCTAGGTAAACCCTAAATTATTTTTTTGCTTAGGGTGAAATGATAATCTTATAATAAGTTTGAACTTCTCCAAGAACCCCAGTGCTCAAAACAAAGAGAGATGATACAATGAAGATTACATGAGAGAGAGAGAGAGAGAGAGAGAGAGAGAGAGACTAGTGCACTACAATCGTCACATCTCTAACGCAAGATTATGTGTAAAATACACTTTTTAAACTATAAATAAAATTACATACTTTGGGATCCTTTTGGAATAATACCAAGGCGATCTTGTATCTTTTATTTTCTCTCTCCATCAACATCTTTGTAAACGTGTGCACCCTAATTTCCTACAAACATTCCTTGAATTGATTAACTATCCATATCACCTCAAATACATGTTTCATATTAATATCTTGATCATGATCTCTAATGGATTTTATGATTTTCCAGTATGTAATGTTGTAACCCTTAATTGTTCAACTGAATCCTTTTCTCTATTACCATCCTTAACAAACATTGAAAACAATGATGATAAAGCACCCTCAAATTCTAGAGCGTTTGAGCTATGGATTAGGGAATTGATTTCAACATTGTGGTCCTCAATATGATCTATATTTTCCTTGTCATCTACAGATTTTTCTCCTAGAGAATATTCAAGTTCTCTTTGATCTTCTTAAAAAAGGTGAACATATTCAAATAAACTTGTTTCTGGAGATTCTTTATTATAATATTCACATAATCCTAGATATTCATCAATGAAGACTAGCAAAAACTCTACCTCTCTTCTTATGACTTCATTGCATCCACAGAAGTATTCCATTGCTATTTTTGACCCACAAGGCCAAGAAAGTGACTGTTATGAATATAAGTCGAAATTTGATGTTTTCTCTGAAATCAAGCTTGGGTTCTGTTGTTATTTGGGGCTTGGACAACAATGTTATGAGCTCCAAATTGTTATGGACCCAAGAGACTGCACTAACAACAGGATGATATGTCTATAACAATAAATCAAGTGAAGCTAGTTTATTGTAAAAACAATAATAAATTTAGAAATATATTATCACTTAGCATAGTAAACTTGATATCTGAGAAACCAACTGACAACAATTATAAATCTGTCACAAGAACCAAACTATCTCTGAACCTTAAATAATTGTGCGATAGGATAAGGGAAAGTTTTTGTGACTGAATTTAAAATCAAAATGGGCATTGCACTTCTCATACATAGTGTCTCATAGACTACCCATCATATTCTATCATGTATGAGGGTATGTGATTGGTATTTGAGAAAACGCTTCTAGATAGAATACAAGATAGATAATTTGTAGGATGTATGGAAAACAAATGCTTTACCAAAACTAGTCCAATTATATTTGTAGTTTGTTCATAATATATAGAAACCCTATTATGCACCTTATCTAAGATCAAGTTCATCAATTCCCTATCAATTTTTGCATTAATACCAATAGAAATCGGTTCTAAAATTGAGATCGTTTTGTCTTCTATAGTTTTCTCAGATAATCCCAAATCACTAGAAATGATCGTTGTTTCATCATGTATCAGTTCTCAATATTTTTCTACCTCATTTCCATGCAAATCCACAAGCGGTTTCATCACAACTCTACAAAAAGAGAAACATTTCCTTAGTTTCCTTAACTTTACTGTTTGCATTTGATGCTAAGGGGAGTTCGAAGGCTTCTATGTTCTCGCATTCTCTACTCATATGACCATACTCATGGCAGAAATTTAATTTTAAATGAACACTAACCATATGAATTATGTTTATAGTTGTTTTCAACCCCTTCCCGACATCTATATTGATACAAATCCTCATGTAAGAGAACTGCCATGCCTTTGGAACTGTTCTATCCAAAAATTGCCTAATATTTCTCATAAAATATTAAACATATGTCTTGATTTTGTTGAAACAGAAAGGTGATGTATCCACGTCCACAAAGAAAAAATCTTAAAGGGCATTGGAACATCAATGGAAGTGATTTTTATGCAGTGAAATTTCTAGGGATTTGTGATTCGACCAATGCTCCATGAACTTATTGAAAATGGCCTTTTCTACAAGGGCCATCACCTTACCTTGATGAAAATTCTTGTGGTATTACGCTATAGGGAAAGGTTCCAAATATCTATGGAAAAGGGGTTTTCTTGCAGGGAGAATTGTTGATAATGAAGGTCAAAACCCTAACCACTATAATGCATTGTGATCTCCATCGTTTCCAAGATTGAAGTCACATCCATGTTTACACTGATTTCCTCACAAAGTTTTGAAACCAGGGGGTTTGTATAGTAATTGTAAAACAATAATCCATAGAAATTATGACTCAGAGAAAATTAAATTACAGAGGTTAATAAGCACATACCAAAGATACATACATATTTACACTCAGAACATGAGTGTACAAATTTTATACACAAATCAAGAACCGTTTAAAATCCATATACATACACACATATATACTTATATGTTCCAAGTTGAAAACCAAACACCAGTTGAACGAGCGATTTCCACCCAACCTTAGGAAAATACACATTGGATTCTACCCCCTAGATGAGATATGATACCACTAGGGTGAATCAGGGAGAATAAATTTGAAAAATTCAGAATCAAACCACTATTTTCTTTTGCAGATTTCCTGATGACAAAATATCCCTATGGCACCACATACCTACCCCACACAACACAAAAAGATTTTCCTTCTCTTTTGTTTAGTACCTTAGAAACTACTTAGTCTTGGGTTATTCAGTGTGTTTATTGAAGGTCTAGACCGTGTCTCAAGTTTTCGTAGAGTTTTCCATGTTTTCTTGGCTTCTTCTCAAGGCTACAATCTTCCATTCATGGATGGTTGTTCTATCATGGGTTTGGCTCTCTTCCTCTCATGTATAACCTCCACAAATGCCTCTCTACTCCTCTTTCTAACAACTCCCACACCCCCCAATTATAATTTTCCTTATGCATAATGGATAAAGAGTTCAAACTCAACTTCTCCTCTTAGATCCAAGAATGTAGGGGAGACAATTCACTAAAATTTAGGATTTGTAGATTGGATTGAGGAGTTTGTTTCCTCCACTCCTCTTAACTCATTTTTTCTTTGAATTTAAAATTTAAAAATGGACGAGGGTTCAAGACAACATAAGGTAGGTGATTTAGGCATAAAACCCCCCTTATACCCCCTCACCTTTCCCCTCTTGTGGTATCATAGACCTTATAGGCGCTCAAACTCAACTAATTTTCATCTTCACCTTTATTAAATGCAATAAAACAAGATGTACAATATTCACAGTTCCATGGTTTATCTGACCCATGGAGTTAGTGTAGCAGGGTTATAAAGAATCCATGAAAAGTATTTAAGCATTTAATTTAAAATAATTCCAAGAGTAAAATTTGGGATATTACATCCCCTCCCCCTTGGAATAACACTGTCCTTAGTGTTCTTTATTGCATCAATGTCTATATATTTATTATTTAGTTGTACCTCTATTGGAATTCTCTTCATTGTCTTAGTACATTTCCAGTCTTTAGCATTACAACTTATTCCTATAACAGTCATCGACGTAAACATGCATATCATAGTCATCATTTAGTATTTCGTCAACATGAATTTCAATCTGTTAATATTAAATTCATAACTAAATCATATATATTCATACCACAGGATAAAGGTCCATACTTATCTATATGAATATGTATCTAATCCATATGGATTCCATAGATAAAACCCATCTTACTTTGTTTTTAGACACACCTAATGCACCCATGATCCCAAGTAACATGTTATTCATTCAAGCCTCCTTTTCAATGCAGTCACTCACCCTCTAGGCTCAGACATACCCTTCTCTGTTACATAGTCCCTTGGGAGATCCATCATTTTCCAAGGCTTCTTCACAATGGAAAATTACCAAGAATTATAGAGTATTACAACCAAAACATCCCTTGTCTTTCTCTAACATAGCGTAACACATCTCAATGGTGATCATGGCATATCATAGGGCTCTAGTGTCAAAGAAATAACTTATTCTCCATGATTTCTAGCTCAACAACCATCATATGTTCTTTCTAGACAGATCCATCATCTCACCTGTATCATATACATATAGGTATCATGAGATATCATAATAATAATGTCAATCAATTGTTTTTTTCAAACCTGTTTTATACAGAAGACATATTTCATAAGTATGATATTTTTCTCATAATGTTTGGTATATATATATAACTAATAGTCTAATCATTTCATAATGCAATCAAACATTTATACTAGTAAACCAATGCACCAACTGGTACATAGGTTAGACAATCTCAATAATAGTACACATGCCGAAAAATATCCTCATAAGGTATGGATTGAATGCCAACTCAGGCCCAAATATCCCTGGATGCTGCACTTGGAAAGAACTATAGTCCTCCTCCAATAAATTGTAAGAAAAAACAAATCTTGATTCCAAGTATACCTTACTCTATGACCTTTGATGAACCTTACTAGTATAAAAAAATATCACTCTTGGTTACATAATGAAATGTTAGTATTAGCCAAGTCAAAATGAATAAAAAAATTAACACGTCACATCATCAAGAAAATTCATAACTAAAAAATTTCAAGGGATATCTCACATCTTGTCTAGATATTTAAGTGGAACACACTATAAATTTTCCAATTTTACAATAATTGAAGGATGCGCAGAAATACCATGTAGTATAAACTGCTTCAAAATGTTTTAATAAATTCTTGTTGATCAATCTTCCAAAGTATAGGCATGGAATTCAGGGCAATGGGATCTTCTATCTCACTCATATGTGTCGTACCTTATGACAAGTTTATTTTTTCATTACATCTCTTCCATCACCTATGAACATAAAAGGATTATGTTATCCAACAGAGTCTCTTTGTCTCGTATAACAAATGATTCAGATCAAAGACTTGATTTCATATCATTAGTCTTTCATGCGTAAACTATCCCTCCTACTTCCCTTGCACTCACTCTATGGAAATGAAATTAGAGAATCTTAACCCTAGAGAACAAGCCCAAGTCTTACCCATCATTAAGAGTCATTATAAAGTGCAACTTAGTCAACTTTGGAACATCAAGTATGCAAATATACTCACATACTTATTACTTTAGAGTTTAAACACATCAAAGATGTTTAAATTCCCTCCAAAGAACTTATGAGTCATCACTCCTTTACACATTTCCAGGGTTAAACTAAATGTGCTTCATGATACAAATTAATTTATTAACATGCACCTTTGGTAAGTTTGCATCAAGTTATGATTCATTGTTTTTTTTAAATCATTCATAAATATCACCTTCACTTGTCTCTAAAAATATATACATGGGGATAATATCAATATTCATGTTCAAGGTGTAACTCTTAGATATAGTAACAAATCCATTTGAAATGAATTCCATCATAAACTGCATCCATGTACAAACTCTCATGTCAAAATGATGCAAAACCAAAGTATTCCACAAGAATAATATGTTATTATTGCAATGGTCATAGTCTATGTTCTACAAAACATCTAATCCTTCCAAAATTTGAACCCTTCAATATCAAACCAACAATGTTTTACATGTTTCTTAAAAGAACATAGTGCATCCTAATTTTTAATGAACATATATTCTTTTGAGTGGGATTTTCCAGAACTATTAATCTCCTTCCATCTTCTTTGTACATATTTTTATTAGCAACCCAGGTCATGGAGATGAAAACTTTGTGGAAGAAAAGGCCCTCTTTGAGTATTCAAAGATAGAAAAAGACTAATAACTAAGAAAGATACAATCACTTTGATCTAGATGGATGTCGGTGGCCTCACATATATTCCAACTGGCTCATTTTGACAATTTTCCAGTTTGGCAGTTTTTTTCTAGTTTTTGGGTCCTTGACTTCCAGGGTCGTTTTGAGGCCCTAAACAACATTTTTAGGGATCGCCAAAGTCAAAATATAACCAGATTCAGATTCTGACAACATGTTTAATCCTCGAATAGACCTTTCCAACGGGCTATCATACGCCTAAAACATAGATCATATGCAAAAGTTATGACCTTGGGAAGTTGATGTACTAACTTACCCCAACGGGGCCCACATGAATTTTGGCGCTTCATCTCCTAAGGTTAGGTTTTTGGATGTATAGGTTTTTTGCATTCCTTTTATTGTAAAAAATTCTTGGAGAGCCTCATTTTAACCATCTTCTTGCGAATGAGCGCAACCGTCACATCTCTTTTTTAGAGATAAGTTGCTACCATTCTAGCAAGTTTGTTTTCCGTTGCATTTTACAGTTTCAACACATTTTATTCTTGAATAGAAACCCGTTTTACTGTATCTCTGTTATCCTTGTGTTTTTGTGTTAATAATAATAATAATAATCTGTATTCATTTCATTCTTCTCATAAAATCCAGATCAATGGTCTCATAGTGGTTTTAACCTTGTCATTCTTAATGCATGTCCTCGACGAGGTCATGGTACAAAAAATTGGGTCTTGGGCTTCTTTCTCTTGAGGAAAAAATCTCCCGCACTCCCAAGAGACCTATCATGGTGAGAGAAAATAAAGATGATGGGACATGAGATCCTTTCAAAAATTTTCTCTAGGAATCCCTCATGCAACAGAGGAATGAAATGATGGATAGTTTTGCGTAAATATTTCAGCGGCTACCAACATGCGACGCATCTTCCTCGAGTGGAGGTGCCGCCCCCTTCAAGGTACGAATAAACTTTGATATTCCCATATTTGAAGGTCAGATAGACAAATATGTTGTAGAAAAATGGTTGAATATGATAGAAGGGTATTTTTATGTCCATAACTTTTCGAACATAGAAAAGATTACGTTTGCGCTCCTCAAAGTCGTTTCCCATGTCAAATATTGGTGGGAGAATTTATGTGAGAAAAAGGAGATAGAGGAACCCTCATTATTTACAGTCACGGTCACCTGGGAGTCCTTCAGGGATGATATCAAGGAACAATACTACCTTTTCGGAACTTATGATGACCTGTGTACAAAATGGACCACACTTCGTCAGGAAAGAGACCAAGCAGTGCCAGAGTTCATAAATATCTTCCATACCTTGCGCACCAAGATGGGTATTAAATATTTTGAGTGACATATGGTGCTCAAGTATCGCGGTGGTATGTATAGATACATCCAGGAAGAAATGGAGTTTTTGGACATGTCGTCCTTGGGTGTGAACTATTGATATGCCGTCAAAATCGAGAAAAATATTAAACAAAAGAAACGACAATTTGGGCCTGGGAACCCCTCACATCAAAAGAAAGTAAAGGGAAGCCCCAACTCGCAGAAAAAAGGACAAAGAAAAGATGGACAACCTTAGGAAAACCAGTCTAGTTTGCAAGAAAAGAAGGACACCAGAAAGATAAAGAAAGATACTAGGAATTGGTGTGACTTCCATAAGAGCCCCTGGCATAACACTATTGATTTCCACTCAAAGCAATCATTGGTGACTAAGGTGAAAGCCTCTGAATCAGATGCGGGTTCCAAATCTGAGTTAGAACTAGAAAGGGGGATGCATATCATTAACACAGAACCTACTGCCACCATTGCTACCACCAAGGTCTAGCCTGATGAACCAGACGAGCCAGAAGAAGGAGAGCGCCTCTTTCATTTGCAAATGTGGGTAAAAGGCACCCCACTGCACTTTATCGTTGATAGAGGTAGCTAGAAGAAACTTATCTCATAAGCGTTCATTAAGTGGCTAGCCCTTCCAATAATGATGCACCCACAACCCTACACCATTGGATGGCTCTGCCAAGGAAGCGATCTCTGCGTCAGCCAACAGTGTCGCCTACCGTCCGACATCAAGCCCTTCAAAGATGAGGTATTGTGTGATGTTTCTTCTCTCGAATTTTGTAATGTTATTTTGGGCCAAAATTATTTATGGAAATTTCATGTTGTATATGATTCTAAGCCTCACAATGTTATTATTACTTTGAATAGGAAATTATACAGGATACCCGAGGCAATCCCACCTAGTGTTATTTACTTGATCTCTACCAAGCATTGTAGGAAGGTCATCTCTCCGAACGAGAAGTTTTTCTTCTTTGTGATTCACTCTCAGAGCGAGTGAAATAGTTTAGCCACATACAGGGCCTCCTCAGTCGAAATCTCCACACAACAAAAGCAAGTGGACAAGGTCGTGGCAGAATACAAAGATATCTTCTCCTAACCTACCAGAGTACCCATGCACTATCAAGAAAGCATCCCATCGATTTGACCCCTGACGCACTGTTTCCCAGTGGGATACTCTACCTCTACTCTCTGTTAGAGAATAAGGAGATCAAGCGATAGATCCAAGAACTACTCCACAAGGAGCACATCCATCCCAACTCATCACCTTGTGGGAGCCCAATTGTGTTGGTGCAGAAGAAAGACGGGACCTGACGATTATGCATTGATTATCGGGCCCTAAATAAAATCACAGTCAGGAACCAGTACCTGATTCCCAAAATCGTCGATCTCCTTTATTAGCTCAAGGGGGACAAATAATTCAGTAATATTGATTTGAAGTCTGGCTACCACCAGGTCCCCATAGAATAAACAAATGAATGGAAGATCGCCTTCAAGTAAAAATAAGGTCTTTTTGAATGGTTAGTCATGCCCTTTGGTTTGAAAAATGCTCCAACAACTTTCATGAGGATGATGGACGATATCCTACGACATTTCACTAATAATTTTGTAGTGGTTTATCTGGATGACATCCTCATCTACAACAAGACTTGGATGGAACACTTGCAACATTTTCAGCAGGTTGTACACACCCTGTGACAACACAATCTATATGCCAACTTGGAAAAATTCTCCTTCGGCATGGATAGGGTCCAGTACCTAGGCTACATCATGGATCAACATGGTGTGCATATGGATCCAGCCAAGATCCAGGTCATCTGTGACTGGCCAGCCCCAACTACACTCAGTGAGCTTCAAATCTTCTTAGGCCTTGCCAATTTCTATCGCAGGTTCGTGTTGGGATTCTCCCATATTGCATGGGCCCTTAGCCAAGTAACCAGGGGTGGTGGTAAGGAAATATTTGTGTGGATTCTATCCCAACATCAAGAGTTCGATGATTTAAAGAAGTGCTTATGCTCAGCCCCAATACTTTCATTATCGTACCTGCAACAACCCTTTGAGATCGAGACAAATGCTTTGAACTATGTTGTGGGTGTAGTTCTCACTCAGCACAGCCACCCCATGGCCTATCATAGTGAGAAACTATCATATGTTGTTTGTAAGTACCTTACTTACGACAAAGAAATGTACTCCATTGTGAAATCTTGCCACTAGTGGAGACATTACATTCTCGGGAAGGAGACAATCATCCACATAGATCATAATCCACTGTAGTTCATGCAGACACAAGGAAAATTGTAGAATGACCTCCATCAGAAGTGGTCCACATACTTGAAACAGTTCCACCTCAACATCAATTATAAAACATGTAGTACCAATCGATTCCCTTATTTCCTCAATCAACCTTGAGTCACGACACTCACCATGGTGCTACAATATTACAACCACGAGACCTCCTAATGGCCTAACCTTTATGAGACAGACCCTAACTTCTCCACCACATACCAAATGTTGGGCGCAAACTCAGTTGTCGCTAATTTCCATCTTTAGGACATGTTATTGTGTCGACTAGTCCATCTTTGCGTTCCATCAAGCGAGTGATCGAAGCTGATCTGGAAGCCCACTACAGTTGGGTGGTAGGACACATCGACATCGAATAGACAATGGTAGTGCTGCAGAATCATTTCTACTAGCCGAAACTTTGACAGGATGTGTTGGGCACATCCCCATTTTGGGGAAAAGGAACGACATGGAGGAAAGAAAGTTGGCATAAAAGAATGTGAGGCATGCATGCAAGAAGAAGGGAAAGAAAGACAACTGGCATGAAAAGAAGTGGACGAAAGGAAAAAAGCGCATGCACAGGAGAAAAGCGTGAAAGGCCAACATGCAAGAAGACCTAACTAAGTTAGGGTTTTGGTAAGAGAATATAAAAACTGATGAGACAAAAATAGATATAAATAGACACCTAGGAGGTCTAGGGGGGGGTTGGTGTTATGATGGATGTTACTCGCGTGAGATAGAGTAACAAGTTTGTAACACAACTATAATCCTATATATTTTTGTAAGTTGTTGACCTGTGGGGGAGTAAAGTAACTAGACCTTGAGGATTAGATCATAGGCTGAGGAGCCTGGTGAGATTTGGTCTGCCTCGTAAAGGTCGTGGAGTCTGTTTTTGTGAATGTATGCATGGAGTTGTAGTGCGCACAGAGCCATATCTAACAGAACCATAATAAAAGAGCTTAAGAGAGAAATATTTGTGGACGTAGCCCAGGAGGGGGTGAACCATGGTAAATCATGTGTTGTGTGGAATGCTTATTGTTTATGTATTTGCTGTCAATGGTTAGATATTAGATGAATGTCTTGATGAAGTCGTTAGATCTGTTGATTTACATGCATGAATAAATAACGACAAAATAGCTAAGATAGATGAATGACAATATAGTGCTTTAATAACTAGATATAACTCTCAACGCACAACTAACAGATCCCCATTCAATCCTGGACTGTAAGCACTTGAGTATTGCAATCAACCATTAAGACTATCTCGAGTGAGACTCCACAGTGCACTATGTGCGTTGCGTTGCCTTCTAGTTTACCGAGAGGGATGATAGTTTTAGAGGCTTTGTTGGATCCCTAGTAGAAATGAACCTAGGTCAATCATGTTAAAGTTATAACTCATATAAGCAAGCATCAAATGGTTTCATTACCAGTTGGAACAACATAGGATTGAGTGGATGTGATCTGTTGAAGATCTGTTAAAAGAATGTAAGATCTGCGAAAGGCGGGTCAAACAAATACCAGATCAGATGACAAGAAGTTGAAAGAATGTGCCGCCATAAGGGGATGTTGAGACCTTGGAATCCCAAAAAGGCAGAGATCGAAAGCTGGCTAAAGACAAAGGAGCTAGAGTTTACGCAGAAAGATAACATAAACCCTAGAGTAACACCGCACAAATATCCCGAGAAGTATGTGTTTATGGATCTGCATGAAGTATTTTTCTGTGATTTTCCACACCTATTGAAGGAGTGGATATTGAGGGTGAAGGATAACCATGCAACAAACCGGATCTGACAGTTAGAGTGGACCGCAGTTCAGATCGCGTAGTTACATCAGGTGAATAACAAATTCACCCGCGTAGTAGATTTTTGGCTCGATAGTATTATAGCAGGCTTTACAACAAAATTTTCAGTAGATACCACAAAGTCGTACAACGCAACAAAGAAAGAGTTTCTACGTGGGACACAAGGAAGGTATATTAGATCATTGTATACTTCTATTAAGATATTCTCTATAATAAAGGAGTAATGACAATGGATTTAGACAACTAAAATTCCCTACGTGCATGGGGGAAGGGGGCAAGCACTGACATAAAAATGAGACATGGAAGGAGAAATGGATAAAGGAAAGAAGGAAGAAGCCCTGGAATCAATCATGATGGACGACGACTAGATCAAGCAGATCATGGCGATAACTAGAAAGACACGCAGTGGAGTACCCTACCAATACAAGGTGAACACAAAGAAGAGAGACATAGCCGCGAGGGAAGGCTTAACAAGTGATGAAGAGGAGGTAGAGGATATCTGGGCTATGGATCAGATTGAGGAAATCCCACTTGCGACATATGAGAGGAAGATGAGAGGTCCAAGAGAGGGAAGAGAAGGAAAAAATCCTATCCATATTAATGTCAGTGGAACCCATAAACCCATATGTGACTAACACACCTAGAAGAACACCACCATTTATACATATGCATTTCGGGAGAAGGAATATAGCAGAAAGTACATCTACACAAGGAACAACAATTGGGGGAGCTAGTTCATGAAGCGTTAGTCAAGTATCTACACCGCGCGGAGGTATAATTTCAACATTTAGGATGGAAGGGCATGATCCCAACATTCAGTTACCAAAATTTTGAGGAAAGGCAACATAAGACCCTGAGAAACACTTGTTTATTTTTGCAAAGATCTGGGAAGCAAAATAGATCACTGATGAAAACACTAAACTTGCGCAACTAGCTATCATGGTAAGAAACCATGCACTAGATTGGTACATGAGTCTAGACGTAAAAAATGCACCTAGAACAACAAGGACACTGACAGACATCAAGAAATGATTGATTAATGAGATCCAGAAGCTGAGTTCAGAGGGTCAATACATGAATGAGATGATAGAAATATGACAGAAACCAGGAGAATCTGTCTGGGAAATTGACCAACGATTTAAATGTCTGAAAGGGAAATTGAGGTATGCCATGAATGACATGCAACATAGGCATATGTTTGTGAATTCTTTGTTACCACACCTGAAATACCCACTGAGACAACAAAAATTCCAATCTCAAGTAGAGGCTTTGTAGGAAGCCTTGCAAATGGAGGAGAATCAGTACCACAAGACAGATCCATATATAGAGGAGTTGAAGGAGGATATGAAGAATCTTACCTTTCAACTCAATCAGAATAAGGGCAAGGAAAAACGTGAAGTTGTTTGGTGTACCACATGTAGAACAAAAGGGAACCATAAGAATGAATGTCCAACATTCACACAGTATATGGAAATAGGCATGCCAAATCCATTTCCGATAGGAGGACCCTGGTGTGAAATTTTCAAGACGCACGGGCATGATCTGTATCATTGTCCTATGATGCATAAATACTGGACAATACCAAAGAATGCATACTGCACTTTTTTCAAGTTAGGAGGGAACGATGACAAAGACTGTAGGACCATGGATCTGATGAGGGAAAGGACGTCAGAAACATATAGGGTGCAAGCCGAAATGATGACAAGGAAAGATGCACCTCAATTTAATCAGGCACTACCGCAGTATAATACTATGTCGTAGCAGTATAACAATGCACAACCGCAGTACAACACTGCACGACCCCAGTATAATCAGGTACCTCAATACAATACACCGCGTGAAGATCATGCTGGGTACAGAGGAGGAGGATGAGGAAGATGAATATTTGGACACGAAAGAGGTCTAGTAGTGTACCATAAATGCCAATAGAGAGGGCACTATGCAAGAGAATTCCCTCTACCACCTGTGACACGCATGTAGTGTCGCGCAATAGATCACGATACATAGGATTACACAAAACTGTCGGGGAGGATACATGAGAAACAAAATCAGAACAATTAGAACATATAGTGGATCTCTATAGAATCTAGAGAAGATGGTTGAAACATCAACATAGTGACGCGTGAAGGAGCTAAAATAGGAGAGGATGCGACTAAATAGGAACCAGTACAACACCAGTGGATTAAGAAAAATACCGATCCACCCAAGTGATTTTATGTAGAAAAGGAGAAGGAGACCTTTAAGGAGGCCATGAAATAATTTCTCAAGAAAAATGTTGCATCTACATCTACCGCGCAACATACCCAAGACGTACCAACGTATGAAATGGTGTCAACATTGGACCATACCAATGAAGTCCACCCGGGAAACCAAGTAATTTGTATTAAAACTTTCCTACAATCTTGTATTCAATTATTTAAGGATCCATCATCTATTATACTATTACATAATCTGTTAGATAGATGTACAACAAACTATGAGGGAAAGTTAGAACAAAGGATAGTCAATCACCTCCATGCTAGAAGGATAACCGACAAAGAATTTAAATTGAATGCCAACATCGAAGATTTCAACATGGGCGATGTGATATTATATCTGGGATGTGAAGTGAATGTATTACCCAAAAAGACATGGCAATGCATGGGAGAACCTACCTCAGGCTACTCACTAGTCCAACTAAAGTTAGAAAACCAACACAGAGTTCAACCAATAGGGAGGTTGAAAGGAGTGACAGTAGATTTGGATGGAGTGCAGACTAAGGCAGACTTCGAAGTGATCAAAATTGTGGACGACACAACACCATATCCAGCCTTACTGGGATTGGATTGGGCATTTAAAAATTAGACTATAATCAACTTGAAGACCAGAAAGATGACATTTTAGTCAGGAAAATACAGGTTTATCATGCCTCTAGAACCATCAGTAGCCGAAATATTTGTGGAACCAATATGTCTAGATCTAGAAGAAATTAACCAGCTATACTAGACCACTGCGTGCACAAAAGATTACATTAACCCAACTACCAATGGTGTACTTAGTTGGCGAAGTATCACATCATGTACTTTCATCTCAGACACTAGTTTGGAGAATTGGCAGCAATGCCTACATGAGGTCTCAACCAGAATACGTGCCCAAATAGACCGCGCAGTAAGGTAGGTTGGGATAGAAGTTAGAGAACCTCCAAGTTTCCATGGAATCAATGACTTGGAAGAATTCCTACTAAGATATGAGAATGAAGTATCAAAAATTAAGATATTGTTAGCTCTCGACATCACACTTAAGTCTACACCTGCAAGATGGTGGGGTGCACACAAAGAAACAATCAAGGACTGGTACCAATGTA
This sequence comes from Picea engelmannii, assembly GCA_009831015.1. Taxonomy (NCBI): domain Eukaryota; kingdom Viridiplantae; phylum Streptophyta; class Pinopsida; order Pinales; family Pinaceae; genus Picea; species Picea engelmannii. Next base: position 189,733 of record ML776818.1, read on the forward strand.
AGAGGTTACTGCGCATTAGGTTTGGCACAGAACAAAGAAGCAACCAACAAAAAAAATATGATGGACAAGGGGCACCAGTGGAACACTTCAAGAAGTGCATAGCACTCTAGAAAATGACACCCCTATAATAATGGTCTCATCATTTCGTACACACATTAGAGGGCATCCCAACAAACTGGTATATGGACAAGGAACTGCATAGAGGAACTACGAGGTGGACAGTACTACAACAAAACTTGACAATCACTTTCTCATTTGAGCATGAGAAACCCAACATAGATGCAACACTTAAGCACATAATAGGGGTGATATTCATTAATGAACTAGGATTTGAACTCATCAAATAAGAACAACAATGGAACAGACAGATAGTGAAAGAACTGTTGTCATGCTACCATGTGCAGGAAGAAGTACTAGAGGAAGACGAGCCGCGTGATATTCAGATTGAGGAAGTTGAAGGCGAAAAAGAAGTGAAAGGTCCACATCTAGACTCAAAAGTAATTGTTGTGCCAATAAATGTGAAGAAATTCAATATTGGGACAGTTGAGAATCCCAAAATGGCCAGCATTGGAGACTACTGGGACGAGAAAACAAAGGACAGGATAACACAATTATTGCACGAGTACAATGACCTGTTCCCAATGACCTTTACCTAAATGAAGGGTATTACAGGAGAAATTGGAGAGATTAATAACCCTCTCAAACCAGTGGCAAGACCTATCAAACAGAGGCCTTATAGATTGAACCCCATCTACAAGAAGAAGGTAAGAGTAGAAATCGACAGAATGTTGGATGCAAGAATCATAAAACTAGTAAAATAATTAGAATGGATAATCCCCATGGTAGTTCAGGAGAAAAATAAAGGAGGCATAAGAATCTGTGTAGATCTAAGAAAGCTCAATGATGATTTCCTACATGACCCCTTCCATACACCCTTTACAGACGAAGTCCTAGAAAATGTGGGAGGGCAGGAAGCATACTCATTCATTGATGGATTCTCAAGCTACCACAAAATCAAGATAGCACCAGAATATCGACACAAGACTACCTTTTCAACAGAATGGGGATCCTACCAGTACACAATCATGCTTTTTGGACTGAAAAATGCACCAACAATTTTCTCCAGAGTAGTCATTGTTTCCTTCAAGGAATTCATCCATCAATTTCTGGAGGTATATTTGGATGATTGGACAATATACATCCTGTTGAAGGATAATGTAGAGGTGTTGAAGATGATGTTAGAAATATGCAGGCAATGCCAAATATCCTTGAAAATTAAGAAATTTATATTTGGAACACAAATTAGAATCCTATTAGGTCACATAATATGCAGACAAGGTTTGATCGTGGATCCTGCAAAGATTGCAATAATTGTGAAATTACCACCAATGAAATTAGGGCGCCAACTAAGGGCCACATTAGGACATACATGATATTACATAAAATTTATCAAGGGGTATGCATAGATCACTGCGTTGATGGAGAAATTACTTTAGAAGGATACTAAATTCAAGTGGAATGAGAGCTGTCAACAAGGATTGGACACCCTGAAGGAGAAGATGGTCACAACACCCATCTTAGTCTTTCCAGATTGGGAGAAGACATTCCATGTACATGTAGATGCATCATCCATAGCTCTGGGAGATATTGTGGTGCAACCAGGAGCATGGGATTTGGACCATCCCATAGCATTTTCAAGCAAAAAACTATCAGACTCCGAGCAAAACTACAACACCACAGAGAGAGAAGGCTTGGCAATGGTATATGCACTTCAAAAGTTCAATAATTACCTACTTGGAAAACATTTTAAGATGTTCATAGATCATTCAACCCTTAAGTACCTAGTCAACAAGCCAGTGTTGGGGGGGAGAATATGTCGATGGTTACTGTTGTTTCAAGAATTTGAATTTGAAGTTGTTAACGCTCTGTAAATTCCCAGAGGTTGTCAGAGTAGAAGAAATTTACAAGAGGTAACTTTATCCAACCACTTCGAAACTGGAATATATCCCTACCAATTTCAGAGAGGGATCTCTCTGTATGATTTAGCTATGTTTTAACTTTAAGATATTAGGCTAGTTATATAAAATAAAATAAGATAAAAAAGGTTTGTTGTTTTTGTTAAGTTGGTTGAAAAGGGTTTACGCCTCCGTTGGGCTATGGGGTCTGTATTATAAAGATAGATATCCAAACAGAAAACAAAATATTTGTTTCAAAGGGAAAGATAATGCATTCAATGGATTCTTTAGCAGTAAAGTGATAAATAGCAGAAAATATGAGAATATCAATTAAAGAAAAGAAGCATTTAAGAATTTCTTCATTGTAATATCAGAAAGACAAACATAAAGATCTTTCAAAGTTGAAATAGGGTATACAAAGATAAATCCTGCAACATGCGTTACTTTAAAAGATTAGATTAGAAAACAATATGACAACTGAGCGAGAAGAACATTTAACATAGAAAAGAAAACATCACCAATGAATAACACGCGAGAATCCTGTGAAATGTCTCTTTGTATTATTGGAAGATCTCTTGATAAAAATTACAGTCTTTTTAGCTTGCAGGGCGTAAAGATCAAACCTCAGTACTTCAAAGTTTGAAGTATTTATAATCAAAATTACATACGATCCTGTCATTAAAGATCAGGACGTGGAAAATCTAAATTTAGCTAACTAAGTTAACAAGATACAACAATTTAGGAAACTGTTTGATGATGTGTTGAAACTTCATGTTGATTTCTGGGGTGAACCGTTGGTGAAGCCTTTGCACGACCTCGTCTGAATGGATAGCTGACTAGGCTTGGACACCTCATCGCCTACTCAATCAAACTGCATAACTCCTCCCATCGAAGGTTACTGGGAACACTGACTTTGAACAATCTTCGGTATACTTCATCCATCTCCGTATATTTGGCAAAAGTTGGCTTGATGATGAAAATGTACTGGATCTCGTGTTGTATGCTGATGTCTGATTGGAAAGCTTCTAAAAACACCTTGCCTGTGATACTGCCCTGTATTCCCGAGAACTTCGAACTATCTTTAGCCACAGTGGCTAGCTTCTTTTTATAATTAGACAGTGTCATTAACTTGTCATTTATGACCCTTAAACCAGAGAGGCCTTTCTTCTGCAAAGCTTCAATTTTGCTGAAAAACCTTTGCACTCCTATGTCCATAGCCTGAACCTTTTCCTCCAGTTGTATCATCAATCCTCTCTTGGTCAAGACCCTCTTGACCTCGAGGATAGTTTCTTTCCTATATTCAATTTTCAACTCCTCTAACACTTCTCTGGTTTTTGAATTCAGGAATTTAATGATCTCAGTGGATTTTGCGGGCATCTCTCCCAATTCTCCTCTTATATTTTCAATCGATTGCTTGCTTCTTTGCACCAGTTCGTTCTGCTCGAACATGATTTGTACCATAGGCCATATTTCATTTATGGATTTGGTGATATCCATCCAGACATTTTCCTTGACCTCAGCAAGTGTTTTTCCTACCACTGTTTTCTTTTGAAGCTGTTGCAATTCCTGTTTGAGCTTGTTTGATGTTTGTTTCTCCTTGGAGTAGCTAGCTTGGTAAGAAGACTTGAGTTCCTGAAGGTTCTCAACCTTCTTTTTAAGTCTGCTAATATCTGACTCTTGCAAATTCATTTCTTCCATGGATTTTGCCAGTTCTACTGTCTTCTCCAAAGATGTCAGTGGAGTTGCTGAGGGAATTTCTGCTGCAGATGTTGTGATTACTCCTGTGAGTGGAACTTCGCTCAATGGAATGACCTCCATGGGCTTTGATTGTTCCTTCTCTTTCAATATTTTTTCCAATTCTGCTTCCATCTCCTTCAACTGTGCATTCTGCTCCATGATCAGCTTGATCATCTCATCTTTTCCCCCTTCTGTCTCAGCTATCTCCTTTGCCCGTGAATCTTCTATTGGTGGCAGTTTCAACTGTTTCCTCAGAGATTTTATATCAACATTTTTCTTTTTAATCATCTCCTCGACTGCTTTCACATTCGAGGGATCATAGTCGATCTTAAGGACCAGTTATTCCAATGTCTTAATTCTGTTATCCTTTGCAAAGGATGATATTTTTTCTAATTTCAGTTGTGTCTGGACATTGCTCAGAGATACCTGTAACTTAGAGGCAGAAGTAGAAGCATTTGCCAATGTGGAGAAAACCATTTCTCTAGTTTGCCTGTGTAGATCCATTTGATCAGCAAGATACACATCTTTAGTCTGAAATTCTAATGTTTCCCTTTTGTAATCGATGATTACTTTTGGGTCTAGCACTTGTGCTTACAGAAACGCCATGTGCATTCTACCCTTCTCAGTATCAAATGCAGACAATAGTCTGTGTTGTGCAGTTGATGTTTGCTTCTAGAACTGAGCATAAGTACTGCTGATCAGTGTCTGATTTTTCTTTTTGATCATATCGTACTTCTAAAAAACACTCAATTTTGGTGCTATTTTGCTCAGCTGGTTGACTGGTGGAGTATCTGTGGGTTTCTTGGAAAAAAATGTAGACATGATCTGTTTGCTGCTTGTGCCGAGAAGTGATCGATCATCCTTCATATTTGCAGTGGATTGGCTTCCCTTTTCACCAACCGTGTCAGGTGCGTGACTGGTTTTTGGCCTTTTGGTGTGCAATTGGAAATCTTCAAGTGAGACTTTGGTGATGGAAGGTGAGGTATCCTTCTTGGGTCTTTTCTCCTTGGGAACCTGTGGTGTAGTTGTCTATGAGATAGTGACTGAAGGGTCCTGCTGTTCTATTTCAACCAGAGTGTTCGGCTCCCATTCTATTTGATTCGCGAACCTTTCTATCTCAAGCTTAGGTGTATGAACATATGGAATATTTTTATTTTTAATCCTCATCTCTGAAATTATCCCGCATGGGTCATAGTTCCATATGAAACTGACCTGCAACTTCATTTCTTTTAGCAATCTGTCTACTTCCTCTCCAGTGCCTCGGCTATTGCAGATGAAAGATCCTATTTGCACTTTAATTCTAAGCTACTACTTCTTTTTCAGAGACACAAAATGTATGTCATCTGAGTTAATCATTTGCCTTATGTACTCTAGAGCAAATATCCTTATGGGTAGGTACTTGGGCAGTTTGTATGGATTCAACTCGCATCCATACACTCTGATCTCAGTGTGGTTTTGGTAAAGATACCAATCACCAGTTTTAGCAAGATCTGAGAGGTGTAAGATCCTCTGAATCTCCTTGTTTATTCTTGGTTCAGGTCTACCATTGAGCATGCTCACCACTGGATGGTAAAACTTCTTGATAAAATGTTTGAAATTGAATTCTGTAGAATTTTTCCTGAGTAGTGAAGTCCACGTTGTTACCGCCTGCGAATTTCCATCTTCGTCCATCTTCTGCATTGAAAAGGAGAATTTTTCCGCTTGAAAGAAAGTGAACATGTAAGCCAGTATTGAGGAATATCGGAACATGCCCTTTGTAGAAAAATTTGAGAATTGTTCATGAATATTGTTCTCCAGGAAAGCGTTGTAATCGAACTGAGTGGTGGGTCTCTCATCGGTGGAGAAAATGGAAAGAAAACCCAATATGGGTTCATCCACTAATCTGAAGATAGAAGGTTGACTTGTTATGCTATGCAAGCACCCTCTACTTCAATAAAATAAACTTTACAGGACCTTGCTTCATGTGTTAAAATATGCAAGATAGTTTATGTGTTAAGTTCATGCTTCTTTTAAATGGTTATGTGTGAGGTCTTTGCAAGATTAAATATGTTGTTTATCATAAATAAAACAACAAAAATAACTTGCAGCAAACAATAATCAGCAAACACTCACAACAAGAACAACATGATAAAGGAGTTCACCCCTCTCCGGGCTACATCTCCTTGAGCCTCCATCAATGGACTTGGCTCTCTGGGATTAATTTGTCAAAAATTCGTTTACAAGCTACTGCTCAACTCCAATGGAAATTCTGACTGTACCATTGGGATCAAAATACATAAAAACCCCAAAAATGACTAATAAAACTCTGAAAACGGATCATGGCTCATCCGTGCATGACCTCTTCTACATGTGGCCATAAGCTTCACTGAGCTTATTTATGGCAAAAACACCTGTAAAAGTCCTCAAAAGCCTCTGAAACCTGTTCCAATGTGTTCAGAGCATAACAATTATCCAAAAATTACTATTCAGTCACAGAAAACAAACTTGGACTCACCAAAACATGACCTCAATCAATGAGGGCTTCTAGCTCCCTTGAGCTTCCTGAAACTTCAATGGTTAAAAACCTACAAAATAAGTCTTCAAATGGCTTTGAAAATAGTGTCAATGGATTCAAAACGTCCAAAAACCCCTAGCTGGGCTTTTACGGCACATCATTCGGCCAAAAAATGAAGAAAATAGGCCTTCTGCCATTCTCTTCCTTCAAGCTTGTTGTCTCTGGTTCGCCAAAACGCACCTCCTGTACGTTGAACCCAGAACACGCTCCAAAATGCGTGCTTAAACCCAGCACACACGCATAATCGAAAATGGTCCAAACTGTAGGACGATTAGGGCGCGTCTAACCCCTAACTGCCAAGACCACAGACACATGGGTAAGCACCTGAAACCATGGGCTAATCATTTGTTACAAACCAAACTTTAACCCCCGTGCGCCAAGATTAAGGTCATATGGATCGATCCATAAGACCGGGGGCTAATCGTTTGAACACCAAACTAAAACCCACACTCCGTGTAGGGTCATATGGTAATAGAATCCGAAACCAAGGGCTAAATGCCACGAAATATGCACGTGCGTTATAGCTCCGTATATACTGGGTCACATGGAAACAATGCAACCACGGGGTGGGGCTAAGCCCCAACCCAACCTTGTGCCAACCATACAATAGGTTTAATTCAAATACATTTAAATACATATTGTTAATAAGAAACACCGTGTGGGCTAGTGGTAGCCCACACTCTACCAAAGCGCGGAGCCAAATGGAGAGGCCCGGGGTTCGATCCCCATGGACTCCATAAATTTTGAACCAATAAACCATTGCCATGGTGCCACGTGGCACCACACCATTTGCCAAAAATGATGCCATGTGTCGACAAATGATTCACCCAAATCTGCCAATCCGAAACTGCCACGTCAGCATGTGCCAACTCAACTCTTCCACGTCACCTCTTCCACATCAGCGTATGGTCATGCCACGTCATCATGTACGGACTATACGGACTGCACAGTCAACATCCTTTTTTTTACCTGTTTGACGATTCGAACAGATCGCGATATCTCTTGCTCCCGACGTCCGTTTGAACCCAAACGAGTTGCGTTGGGTTCGTGACGACGAGGGCTATGCTCCTGTTCGTTTTGAGTCAATTCCGAGAGCTTTGATTTTTGAGCTAAAATTTGACCCTTGGTCCAGATTTTGATCACGCCTTCCCACTGAAAGGCTTTTGGACCCACAAAATCTTATGATTATCTGTTTGAGCTTCAATACTCTTCTACTTTCAAGTTCTATCAACTGATTCTACTTGAAAAGTCTTTTCGACAATCACCTGGATACCTTGACATGCCTTGCACTGCAACTGGCTATGTCCCTCAACTACTGTTCTCTGGCTGCTGCTGAACCACTGTTCTCTTTGTGCTTGGAAGACTGCCAACCTTCCCACTGAGAATCAATTCCCTCTTGTGAACTCTTTGACATCAACACAATCCGCTCTCCAATGGCTGCAAAAACTTTCCTGCAACATCTTGTCACAAGCCAAGAAAACCATCAATCTTGAAAACAAATTTACAAGACTGAAAATGATGCCAACAAAGTCTTTTGATCTTCAATAAAATGGTCACATCTTGTACTTCATCAAAGTACATGGCATTTTCCTGCATCTTTGTGTACTCAAAATCAACTTACAAGCCAACAAACACCATCGACTAAACATAAGTCGAAAAACATGATCGACACAACATAATTGTCAGACAATCATCAACACCAATCAAGACTCATTTGAAACATATCAACCTTCCCAAAATGACAAGTCGACAGACATGATATACAATCATTTTACAATCATGAATCATTCATGATGAACCATCACCAGGTTCATTGCTTACACATACACAAAAACAAATGCATGTGCATGACTCTTCAACTCTTCTTCTAGTACAAACATAAGTACATAAACCCGAAACATGTGGGTACATAAGAGCTAAATATGAAAAATATACATGGCTGTAACAAGTGAACATCATATCCCACTTTTACATCCTCCTGGCGAAGTTATGCAACAACAAGAACGCCTTCACACGAATTTCATTCACATGCAAACTTGCATCATACAAGTTGTGATAAACTGCTGCAACTTGTCATACTCTCAACATAAATGCACACATAAGGCTGAAAAGTGCATTTACAACAGAAAATGCAAGCCTTACTTGCTCAATAAATCCAACCATTTCTTACCAAGCCAATTCAATGGTGACTTTTTCTGCTGAACATCGTCCTCTTGTAAATCATCTTGACTCACATCGATGATGGAATCTCCTCTTCCATTCTTTCTAATTTATTTATCCATCTTCCTCTTGTGTTGTGGATGAGTGGTTGGATGCAATGTCCAACATTGGTCAATGAGATGACCCCACTTCTGACAATGAGTGCAAATCTTTTGCATCCTCTTTTCACGTTGTCTTTGTTTGTAAAGTTTCTTGAAAGCGGTTAATCTTTTCCAACATTTTGAAACATGATGGTTATATAAACCACAATATGTACATGGATTTTTTTTTCATTTTTACATACAAATTTATCATGCTTAACATAATCAAAAGAAACTTAATGATAAGCAGAATTATACCTTGAACATTCACCTTTATCGCCTCTTTGAGGAGGTGAATCTGAAGGGTTACAATCTCTCCTTTGAAGACCATCAACAGTGTTCTTGTCCTCATCACTGTCACAACTCTTTTGTTTCACACATTTGCATTCATCTTGAACACAAGCTTTGCATGCTGGAGGAATTGAACTTTCAACAAAAGTTCTTGAACTTTCACCTTTATAGCCTTCTTGAGGA
>ML776818.1:202523-220128 GCA_009831015.1 Picea engelmannii
TAGTTGTTCAGATGTGTGCCTTCATTATCTCTGATTCCGGACCCCCCCCCACCATTAAAGGTAGAACGGTCGGGGGGGGGGGTCCGAAAAAGCTTGTCAATCGTAGATCTGAGCGTCGACCTCTCAGTCATTCATCTGTGCACTATTTTGAGTCTGTGAGCATGAAATCATATCTGTTCCGAAAACTTAGGACAAGTGTATTATGTGGGTTTTCCCAAGCTTCCATGTTTTCATCACGATGGGGGGTTAGACATCAATCTTTTACACATCAAAGGTATGGTTCAACATCGATCATCATGCTTGTTTTATTGAGGTAAATAAAACTACCCTCTACTCTAACCTAATTACCTATGACATTTATCCCAGATTAAACTGTTGGACTAAGAAATTACTCTATCCTAGGGTTATTTGACCAAGATTAGGCAGTTTGGTCAAATTTATTCACTAGCTAACCTAAATCACCTGGCTAAGATTAAACAATTTAGCCAAGCTTATTCACTACTCCTATCAACATCAATTTAAAAGGACTTGGCCATGCTTAAACTGTATGGACCAAATCATTGTTATTGCATGGGGCTCTAATGAATTTGTTTTATGCCCTCTTTTAATCTTTTTCTTTCTTTTCTTTTTCTTTTTCTTTTCTCAAATTATTTGCAGAATAGAAAATCATTTGACAAACAAAAACACTAAGGTGATAACATTTTAGTCACTAGTTGATCCTATAAATTATAGGGTTATAACAGAAGTCATAGTGAAACCAGGGAAGCTGAACGCAAGACCTGATCACTTGTCAAGGGTCACCAATGGTGACAAGCCTACAAACTTAGAGGATACCTTCTTTGACACACAGTTATTTTCAGTTCAGGTCGAGGATGATTATTTTGCTAACATTATTGAGTATTTAAGTACAGGGACCGCGCCACAAGAATTTAACACATCGCAGAGGAAGAATTTGGTTGTCCGAGAAAAAGACTACTAGTTGATCGTAGGGAACTTATATAAAATAGGGGCATACATTATCTTGAGAAGGTGCACTCTAGAACATGAAATACCTAGGATATTAGAATAATCCCATGAAGGAATAACGGGAGGACACTATGCAGGAAAAACTACCATGCAGAAGGTACTCCACGCAAGATTATGGTGGCCAACTATTCATCGATATGCAAAGGAATATTGTCAACAATGCAATGTTTTCTAGAGGGTTGTAAAACCAAACATACGAGATGAGATTCCCTTACATCCACAAGTAACACTACAAGTGTTTGAAAAATGGGCTATCGATTTTGTTGGGCCAATTCACCCCCCCGCAAGAAGATCAGGCACGCGATACATCATCACTGCGATAGAATACCTCTCAAGATGGGCAGAGGCATCACCATTTAAATATTGTAGCATAGAGACATCAACACACTTCCCGTTTGAACATGTGCTCACCAGATTTGAATGTCCAAGGATCTTGATGAGTGACCGAGGCACTCAATTTATCAACAACACTATCAGATCTCTGACCAAAGAATTCGAGGTCTACCATCAGAAAAGTACACCATACCATCCTCAGGCAAATGGAACAGTGGAAGCCTTCAACAAGATTCTAGAGAATTCCCTAACCAAGATTTGCAATGTCAACAAGGACGACTCGGATTCAAAGATACCAATAGTATTATGGGCATATAGAACTACCTGTAAAACGTTGTCAGGGAAGATATCATTTAGATTGGTGTATGGACAAGAAGTAGTGGTTCCATTAGAATTCTTGGTACCAAGTCTGCGTGTCACAACAATTACAAACATGACACAACGAGGCGCAGTACAAGAAAGGTTAAGTCAACTAATGAGCATGGAAGAAGATAGGATTCTAGCAGGATCTCACCAAGAAGTATAGAAAGTAAGGGACAAAGCTTGGCATGAACGACATATGAAGAGAAAAAGTTTCAAGGAAGGAGACCTAGTCCTACTGTATGACAAGAAGTGTTTTCAACACCCATGAAAGTTCAGAATGCATTGGTTGGGACCATATGAGATCAAAACTATCATAAAGGAAGGAGCTGTATAGATGAAGGATTTGAGAGGAAAATAATCGAAGTGCATGATCAATGGGAGTCTACTGAAGATTTACAAGGACAATTGACCACCCACAACTTGACAGTTACCATGCAGTAACTAATAAAAAAAAAAAACTAAAATCGGCACGCACATGTGAGTAAATTAGTGCGACGAGAAGGAAAATAGTCTGTGCGCACAAGTCATTGAGTCAGTGCAATGAAATAATAATACTGTGGCAGAAAGAAAAGGGTATAGAAGACAGGGACTCCATGTGCTCAAAAATCCCAGCGCGCTAGAAAAAGGACCAAGCGCGACAATTCGGAAAATGACAGATGTGGAATTCAGGCGCCAAATGGCAGTGACGGTTGAAATGGAGATAGTCTGTACACAGAGGGAAATACCTCAATGCGATGGAAAGGGAAAAGTATGAAAATACAACGCAAAGGATAACAGTTAACACGGAAAATGGTACCACGTGCAGGGCACACCACCAAAAGTGAAAAAGGGACAATTGCCAGTGCGAAATAGTTGTCACTTTGTCGTCTTGCTATAAAGTCAGAAAAAGGGGGGAAAATAAAATCATTGTGTCAATTGCTAAGGATAAGAATTCAGAGCCGAGTGAAAGAGTGATAGAGAGAAAATTTGACCGAGCAGTTTTCAAGTTCTTCAATTCACAACCTAGACCCCGTTGCAATGTCACCACTCCGAGTTGGAGAGTTGGGAAGGGCTGACAAGAACATACAAAGTACTACTTGTGCGAAAGACGCAAGGGAGAAAGCGACACCTGTAGTGGTGTATGTGGATGAGATCCACACACCAGAGTACGAAACAAACCCAGTGGCAGTAGAGGAGGAAAAAAACCCAATGCAGGAGGTCGGGCAGATGGAGGAGGACCTGGAAAGAATTGAGTCTGATACCTCAAGGGGACAAGGGCCACGACAGACTGATCAGGCCATGAGTTCAGCACCACAGAGCCATGCACCAGAGGTAGGATAGGAAGCAATACATGATGGTGTACCAGAGGTGGGGGCATCATCCCTGTAAATTCTAACCTTGTACAATATCTACTGCAAACTGATATTAAGAAAAGAACAGAAAAGATACAATGGCAAATACAAACATTACACAGAGATTTTTCACCTGGAAACCCAAACCGGGAAAACCAACATATATTATATTCATACATTGTGTTACATTGTTTACAATACAATATACATATAGGAGCCAATGACATCCAAAACCCTAACCCAATGACCTGGATTAGTCCAAACCCTAATTCCTTAACCGGAACTAGAAAACCATCGGCAAAAAACCATGTGCCGAAAACCACCTAATATCATGTGGTCCCGGAAATATGTTGGCCTGGCGAAAATATGTCGGCCCGAAAAAAAAAATTTCGGGGGCGCTGCCCCCGAACCCCCGCGCGGGGGGCTCCGCCCCCCTACACCCCCCTGCGCGCCCGGCGCAGGCACTCAAACGCAACTACTCGTGAAAATAATATAACACATACCCAACAATCCCCATAAGCCAAACAGAAAGGCCAAGCTAAGAGAAGTGCGCACAGAGGGGCCCAACCACAAGTAGAAGGGACCTTGGTTTTTCCAAATATTCTGAGTGGAGTGCGCGTAGACGATGACATGGTTGGAAAATTGACTACCATCAAATATTTTGACCATGATGTGGTCGATGTCACTAAATTTCTAGACTTGGCCTCCCAAAACTATTTGGAAAGCAACGAAGAAGGTTCGTTTGGCATGCCATTGTTAGAGTCGGCGTAGTGGATTCTTGGACTATACAACACATGCATCATGAATCTAATGGATGTCCCACATTTTTGGCATGAGAAACATATTAACTCCTGCATGAAGCAATTGCTTGCATGAGTGCACAACTGAATATTATGTATGTATAGGTCGGTGCCTATCAATGTGGACCTCATCGAAAGAATCACGGGGCTACCCAAAGATGGAGAAAAGCCATAGCAGTACCTCGAGGATAAGACTAGAGATAAGGCCATCTCGAATGAGATCAAGGCCAAATGTGGCACGGAGCACGGTAATAGGTGCATCAATATTAGTGACATCAACGATCTTGCGACAAGGTTTTCCACCACACTCCTCGGATGAAAACTAATGCATAAGTGTAGCAAAGAGGAAGTACCAACCGGTGTGGTCACCACTGCCACACAATGTGCAAAGGGGAGCTCGATGAGTTGGGCTCGATACCTTCTGAATTAATTCTTGGAGGATTGCAAGGACACATGGGATTGGGGATATAGGTTCCACTAATCGTGGTTACTCATCCTCATTGTCCTCATTGGTTGGAAATAATCGGTCTACAACAAGTATATCGAGAGATCATGGAAATTTGGTGCAACAAGATACATATCATTACGCAGTAGCGCAGACCCCAAGAGAAATAATACAACCACAAACATCTTCGTGAGGTACTTCGCAGAAATGTAGGACCTCATTGCAGATACATGGCACATAATACCAGAGACTGTCAAGGAGTTTGTATAGGTTGCAGACTTTAGGGAAATGCACCATAGTTTATGGATGCAAGCAAAGAAAGACAAAGCCAAGGAATGGATACAACTCAACTACTGCTTCATGCTAGAGGAAATCCAGAGAGAGGTCCAGGAGTGGCCCGAAGAATGGAAGGTCCCGGAGATTCTAACCACGGTACCTAGCTCACGAACTCATATGCAAGGAAGACTAGCCCCATCGCACTAAACAAGCACCAATAGGGCCAGAACCAAAAAGAGGAATGCCCAAGGCCAAGAGGGGGGAAGCACCCCAACAAAGAAGAAACTGTGAACAAAGCATAAAACACCAAGGGGCTCTACACAATCTCTATCGCGTGCATAATAACCACCAATACACTCAACGAAATAAGTGCGCATGAAATAAATAGGTATAGGGACACAGGAAATCCCTGAGGAAGAAGAAATGGGAACAAGGACATAGGAAATACCTAAGGAGGAAGAAAAAAAGACAAGAACCTAGGAGATTCCCGAGGCCGGAGAAATAGGGACAACCACTACAGGGGATACCCAGAGCCCCACTAGTCCCGAGCCATTAGCCACCTAGTTGAAGCAGTCAGGGAAGCACACTAGTGGTGGCCGAAAGAAGGCAAAGGCCCACATGTCAGAGAGCCATATCTCACTAACCCCAAATTATGTGGTGTTAGTGGTGACATCAATCGAGGAGAGACTAGCTGAGGTGTGGGAGAACACAGTGAAGCACAAGGATTTAATAGATGATCAAGTGCAAGAAGTAAAACCTGCGCTAGAGCAGTTAAGGATTGGTGCAACACCGACACCAAAAGAAACACCCACGTAGGCTAAGGAAGGAGTGAGAGTGCCCGAGACAATGTAGTTTGTAGCACAGGCGAGTGCCAATTTCATCATCACATTGGAGATGATGTTCATTGATGAAGAAACAGTGCAGAAACCCCTCAAAGACATCGATATGTTAGATGTGGCATTGGCCAATATTCCAACAAAAGCGTTGTATAAACTTCAGGTGAGTGTTGTGCAAGAGATTCAGTCCAGAGTGAGAGCGGGCGCGACAAACCTACAGGTAGCCCAGACAGAGAATATCTCCATGAAGGAAGCCCTCAACCTGGAAGCGCAACAAAAATAGCAGGTGCAACAAAAAGTGGAGGATATGGAGCACCAAATCCAGATTTTGTTTCAAGCAATTCCAAAAAACGCAAACGAGGAGGCAGGGTCGTCGGAAGAAAAGATGCGTAGGATAGAGAAAACTATCCAGGAAGATAAGGAGAAAATTAAAGAGTTGGAGGAGCATGTCACACCCACTACTTCTACAGAAGTCAGAGTGCAGCGAGAACATGAGGAAACAATATCTATGGAGGACATCGGCCAAAGAATACAGACATTCATTGAGCTATTAGAGAAGAGAACACAACTATGGATTCAATTCCTAGAGGATGGGAGCCTCTAAGAGCTGCAAGAGAAGGAAACCAAAATCCACACAACAATGGCAGAAGTGAAGCAGTGACATAAAACGGTGTCACTGCTGGAAAATATCAAGACTTCCACTGAACTGAAGGCTTTGTAGTTGGAAGAGAAAGTGCTACAAGCACAGAAGATAACAAGACAAGAGCTGTTGGATCCCTTGCAAGAAAAGGCAGAGAAACTGGTCATGGAGAGCGACACAAAAAAGAAGAGCATTGAGCAGATCAGATCCGATGGAAGTGAGATGATATAGTCTCTTATCATAGAGCATGTGTTCACCTCTATGGCTTAAAAATATCATTCAGGCTCAACAACAATGCCAACGGATAATGGAAATGTATGATGCACTACAACAGGAAGTAAGAGGCACAAGAAGCAAGCAGTGATAGTTGCATATGTCAGGTAGTGACTAAGGGCGAGCCACAATGTCATTGTTGGGGGCCTATTGGGAACAAGCCCATTTTGGGAAAAGGAACGACATGGAGGAAAGATAGTTGGCAGAAAATCGTGTGAGGCACGCATGCAAGAAGAAGGGAAAGAAAGATAATTGGCAGGAAAAGCACTGGGCGAAAAGAAAAAAGCGGATGCAGAGGAGAAAAGCGTGCAAGGCCAACATGCAAGAAGACCTAACTAGTTTAGGGTTTTGGTAAGAGAATGTAATGATTAATGAGCCAAAAATAGATATAAATAGACACCTAGGAGGTCTAGGGGGGGATTGGTGTTATGGTGGATGTTACTCATGTGAGATAGAGTAACAGGTCTGTAACACAACTATAATCCGATATCTTTTTGTAAGATGTTGACCCGTGGGGGAGTAAAGTAACTAGACCTCAAGGGTTAGATCACAAGATGATGAGCCTGGTGTGATCTAGTCAGCCTCATAAAGATCATGGATTTTTTTTTTGTGAATGTATGAATGGATTTGTAGTGTGTGTGGCACCATATTTGACATAACCATAATAAAAGAGCTTAAGAGACAAATCTTTGTGGACTTAACCTAGGAGGGGGTGAACCACGGTAAATCATGTGTTGTGTGGAATGCTTATTGTTTATGTCTTTGCTGTCAATGGTTAGATCTTAGATGAATGTCTTGATGAAGTCGTTAGATCTGTTTATTTACATGCATGAATAAAGAACGAAAAAATGGCTCAGATAGATGAATGAAAATATAGTTCTTTAATAACTATATAGAACTCTCAGTGCACAACTAACAAATCCTCATTCAATCCTGGACTGCAAGCACTTGAGTATTGCAGTCACCCATTAAGACTATCTCAAGTGAGACTACCCAGTGCACTCTGTGCGCTGTGCTACCTTATGGTTTACCATGAGGGCCGATAGTTTTAGAGGCTTTGTTGGATCCCTAGTAGACCTGAACCTGGGTCAATCATGTTAAAGGTATAACTCAGATAAGAAACCAACAAGATGTCATCAAGTATATCAGGTTATGCATTGCCTATGCTATTGCGAAACCCACCACTAAGAAATAGGGCATGTACACCCCCCTACCAACTCCTGACAAGCCATGGGAATCCATCTCAATGGACTACATGTCGAGCCTTCTGTCCACCAAGAGGGGAAATGACTGTGTTTTTTTTGTTGTTGATCGCGTTTCCAAGATGGCAATGATGACCTCTTGCAAGAAGAGCATCACAATAGAGGCCACTACCAAGCTCTTCTTTGAACGAGTATGGGTAAATTTTGGAATCCCACAAACCATTGTCTCAGATCATAACATTCGGTTCGTCAACACATTCTGGTCAAGCCTCTGGTCACTGCTGGACACCAAGCTCACCAAATCCACTACTTTCCACCCACAGTCAAATGGACAAATTGAGGTTGTCAATCAGATGATCATGCATATCCTATGCATGTAAAATTCCAATAACCCCCACACATGGGATGAGAGTATTCCCTATGTTCAACATAGCTACAACCGATCCCCACATAGCTCAACTGGACACAACCCCTTTTAGGTCGGGTTGGGATTCCAACCATTGGGTCCCATGGATGTTTCACTACCTCTTGCGGCCACCCCGACCAACTCATATCCTGCTTCAACTGAAGCTAAAAAATCCTCCTAGTTTATTGAGAATATCCATTACATCCACCAACAGGTTCAATATATTTTACAAAAGTCCAATTCCAAGTACAAACAACTCCATGATCAACATCGGGTGCCACAAAAATTTCAGGTTGGAGATAAAGTGTGGTTTCACTTTCAGAAGAAACTCCTTATAGGGCCCCATCATAAGCTTCTCCCACTCCATTATGGACCTTACACCATCACCAAGGCTATGGGTGAAAATTATTTTTAGCTCAACATTCCCCCTTTTCTTGGCCTGCACCCAGTGTTCAACGTAGATCTCCTTCGACCATATTTCCCACCATTATTGGACACCTCAGAGATAATGGAACAATTGACACCCACAGATATCAACCCTGACTGCATGCAAAAGGAATCCAATGATCATATTATGGACACACAGGTCAAGGTCACTTTCCAACAAAGGATCCATCTTTATAGATTTGTCAAAGCAAGGCAACTTCTGCACCAAGGCAAGTGGCTCACCCGGGGCCAAATTCAACAGAAATTTCCTCATCTGATGGGGCTACTCAACGAAATGGATATAATTTCTTCTTAAGGGGGGAGGATTGATACATATGGATTTCAGTGGCCTCCCACCTATCCCAACTTGCTTCATTTTGGCAGTTTTTTTCTAGTTTTTGGGTCCTTGATTTTCAGGGCCGTTTTGAGGCCCTAAACAACATTTTTAGGGATTGCCACAATAACACTATAAAAATAGTTAGAGTCTGACGAAAACATGTGTATTCCTTGGAAAAACATTTCCAATGGTCTATCGTGTGCCTAAAATGAAGATCGTATGCAAAAGTTACGACCCCGAGAATTTGATGTACTAACTTACCCCAATGGGGCCCACATGACTTTTTGTGCTTCATTTCCTAGGGTTAGGTTTTTGGATGTATAGGGTTCTGGCATTCCTTTTTATTGTAAAAAATTCTTGGAGATCCTTGTTGTAACCATATTCTTGGGAATGAGTGCAACCATCACATCTCTTCTCAGAGATAAGCCACCACCATTCTAGCAAGCTTGTTTTCCATTGCATTTTACAGTTTCAACACATTTTCTTATTGAATAGAAACCAGTTTTACTGTATATATGTTATTGCATCTTTGTTATCCTTGTGTTTCTGTGTTAATAATAATAATAGTCTATATTCATTTCATTCTGCTCATAAAATCCGGATCACACTTGTACTTTCGAAATTCCACTTTTTGTTGCTCTGTGATAATAAGGTTAAGGTGAGATTTGTTTTTACTATTGTTGTGGACTAGTGGAGTTGTAACTTTTTCAATTTGAAACTAGATAAATGACTACATATACATTTTTTAAACAACAAATAGGTGCAATTCAATTCAACATTGTAATTTGCATCTTCCATGAGAACTTGATAAACAAACATGATGCAAGGTATCTTTTGAAAATAAATAAATTAGGTCACATAGGTTGTGCCTCTTTGTTTCTTAAATCATTGGCACATTTCAACCAAGCAATACACATTTTGATTAATGGGAATCATTATTTAGTTCATTTCATATGGATCTGGTCCTTATTAAATTACAATATTCTTGTATTTTATTCGTTGATTCGGGTTGTAAATAGAGTGAATCAAAAAGTGAGATAAGAACTCCAATTTGACCATGCTTTTGACTTAATTTCTGGCAGAATTCTTGGACTTTGCAGCTATTTATAATTAAGAGAAAATTTCTCCTCTACAAATTGGATTACTGACAACCAAATTAGAAAACATCTAACTAATAACAATACATAATAGAGTGGAATACTTAATTGTATGATAATACTTTTATGGGACTAGCCGGGGAGGAGAGATTCACCTCCTAGACGTACTTGTAGCCATATGCATCTGAACACCACTCTTGAGATAAGCGATTTCATACATAAATATTTATCAACAAAACGCACCCACAACGTGAAATAATACCAACTGGAAATTAGCATCTAACATAAATCCCAATAGTGCAAATTCACCTAGATTCCTTTCCCACACTTGGTCAATGTATGGGCATCTACCGCTTTATGTTCAAAATATTCCACTGATGAGATAAATCATATAGAACATGTGACACCAATGAGATTATTCCTACTCAAACTTATCTGATCAAGACATAACATAGCATGGCCTATGTATATCATATCTAAAAATGGTGTTGATAGATGCTTTTGTAATGTCCCTTTCCTAGTGATGACTCCAGGAGGAGTGACTCAATACCCTATATTGTTTCTAGTAGGCTATAGTCGGGAGAAAAAGGGAATAAAAGAGTTATTTACTATCATTTACCATAAAATCCTAATTTGAAAGTGACATTAATTAATAAAGTGGAAAAAGGTGATTAAGTGACTTAAAAGAATAATTAAAGATAAAAATTAGGAAAAGTCACTTAATTAATTAAAGTCAATGTGGAATTAGATGAGAAAAAAGGAGAAAAAGGTGTTTTAAGTTACTTAAATGATTATTAAGATAAAACTTAGGAAAAGTCACTTAATTAATCAAAGTGAATGTGAAATTGGAAGCAAAAAGGTGTTTTAAGTGACTTAAGTGATTATTAAGTCAAAACTTAGGGAAAAGTCACTTAATTAATAAAGTGAACATGAAATTAGATGAGGAGGGGAGTATAAAGGAGAAAAGTCGATCTAATTCACCATTTTTGTATGAGTTGAGTTGAGAATTAGACCTCATATGAGAACTTAGGTGACTTTCTTCATGTTTTGTGGATTTATGGAGGAAACCACCACCATGGTCTCTTGAGGAGTCAACCACATGTCAAAAACTTATGATTGCTTGGCTTACCAGGGGTAGTCAAGTAGATTCGTGTGATAGAATCGTACAGATCAGTATGATGAGAAGAGGGTGCTTCACTTCATATAGGATAGTTTGGGACCCGAGTGACTTCATCATTTGCAGGAAGATCTGAGAGTTTCTCACTGGAAGGGACTTCGCAGACGTTGCGTTAGGACACATGGGGAGAGTCCTCTTTGGTGACATATAAAATTGATGGATGAGCCATTGGTGATGACTGACAAAGTTGCGGCAATGATTGATATGATTTATTTTTGGGATGCCAGTAGAAGAGAGGTTAAAACTTATTCCAAACAGTGAGGCATATCTTCTTTTCAGATACCCCTGATTGAGGATGTTAGTGGATTTGCATATTTGGGTTTCATGGAGATACCCTTGCAGGACATGATTCATGACAATAAGTTCATTCCCTACAGGTATTTCAGTGTGGGATCCTAGGAGAGGAGGATGCAGACTAGGCACATTGGTCCAATGGTTACTACCAGAGTGGTGTCACAACAATGTGGTGGTCCTTTCTGGATATTAATTTGGGACCATGGTATCAATTTCAGTTTCATCTTGGCTCAATAGATGGTGCATCAGGTTGTAATGGCATTTCTTGAGGACAAGAAATCTTGGTAATGGAGGATTGTAATGTTCCTTTCCTAGTGATGACTCCTGGAGGAGTGACTCAGTAGCCTATATCGATTCACGTAGGCTATAGTTGGGAGAAAAAGGGAATAAAATAATTATTTAGTGTCATTTACCATAAAATCCTAAGATGAAAGTGACATTAAGTAAAAGTGGAAAACGGTGATTAAGTGACTTAAAAGAATAATTAAAGATAAAACTTAGGAAAAGTCACTTAATTAATTAAAGTGCACGTGGAATTAGATGAGAAAAAATGAGAAAAAGGTATTTTAAATGACTTAAATGATTATTAAGATAAAAAATAGGAAAAGTCACTTAATAATCGAAGTGAATGTGAAATTAGAAGAAAAAAGGCGTTTTAAGTGAATTAAGTGATTATTAAGTCAAAACTTAGGGAAAATTCACTTAATTAATAAAGTGAACGAGAAATTAGATGAGGGGAGTATAAAGGAGAAAATTCAATCTAATTCACCATTATGCATGATTTCAATTGAGAATTAGACCTCAGAGGAGAAGTCAAAAAAAATTCTTCATGTTTTGTGGATTTCTGGAGGAAACCACCACCTTGGATAGATTTCGATGTTGAGAGACACACCCTAGTCCATCGAAAGAATCACTTAGATTCTTCATTAGGCTTTAGAGTATAGGATTGGATCCTTCCTTAAGTATTCACTTCATTTAGCATGGATTTATATTAGCAGCGTATTTTGGAGTGCATGCAACATATCCTTCTTGCATGAAGCACATTCAAGCTTATTGCAACAAATCTGGAATGCATATGTTGTCTAGAGAGAGGGTGAATCGGTGGGAACAAATTTCATCATATTTCAAGGAGCATAGATATTATATCTCAGTTTTCCGTTGGTTCCGACAGTTGCATGCAACATTCCTTCCATGCATGCAGTAGATTCGACTTGCATGTTGCAGATCGGTCGATGCATGTTATATATTAGTATTGTACTTGTCTTCCATGGTACTGTAGGGTACTTTTATCTCTATTACAATCTAATTGTGGAATTATGAGATTGATTTCAATTGTTTCCATGTATTATCATTTGTTGTTATTTAATAAAATTCAATGAGTTATTTATGGATCCAACATTGCTATGCATGCTACACATGAGAACATAAAACTAAACAAACACATCTAAAAACCCAAGAAACGCATCCAGAAATCTCCAGAGTATCAGATCTAAATTTCAACGGTGACAACTTGCACTTATACATTCAGATGTAGTAGTAGAGAGAAAAATTTCATATCGAATATAGAGGACAGTGTGAGGAATACTCGTAATATTCTTGCATAGGGGCTACACTAGTTGATGCAAGCTATGGAAAGCCATCAAAACAATGCAAGGATCAATGGAGCTAGTGGTTCAAAGAGGAAACAAATATGACAAAAGAGACATGATGAGGAGTTTTCATATTGTTTGAGGGAGTATCAAGAGCTTAGTGTGGAATTTCATGTAGACATGTCATTCAAGGATTTTTGCACCATCAAACATCCTGAGTGGTATGAGCCCCAAGTATCAATGGACAAGAAGGTGAAGGTGCCAAATAAAAAGGTTGATGGAGCATATGGTTAAGTGTCCCAATCAACCGATGTTGAGGATTCCACATCATACCTTGGTAGTGATGCTCATGATGATGAGGGTGTCCTAACACCTAATTATGATGAGGATTCAATGCCTTATCATATCTATTCTACTTATGGCAATGAAAGCATGATCACACCTAAATATGACGAAGAATGGGTATTTGCAAAATTGTTGTGCGATATTGATCTTTCTTCTTAAGATCCATGCGTGGAGGATGGAAATGAAGGGGCTGATTCGGTGGATGAAAACAAATACATTTTTTGGTATGAGGATGACAATCCACATGAGTCCCATCATTGCATGGTATCATCTAGTAAGTCAATTGGTTTTGATGAGGAAAGTTTCTACCAATTGAGTTTGGCACACTCGTCATCATTGACATCAAAAAATACTCCATCATCTTTGGTAGTCGTGAAACCCGAGGGAATGAGTATCACTCATGATTTGAGGGAGGATCCTCTTATGATGAGTTTGAATGAGGATCATTCTAAGTTGCAAGTACTCGAGGAGATTTTGGATTACACTCCGATTTGGAATTGCGGGGGTGAGGAGCCCTTTCTTTTGGAGATCTAATTAGAGGGTCAGAGTTTATCTACGAAGGAGATGGTTGAGAACCTTCCTTATGGACGAGCCCACAAGGAAGAATATGCGTCCATGGATTGAGTAGACATGTACATGATGGACATGGACACACTCTGGGGTACAAGTTTAGTCATCATCAATATATTTTTGGATTCATTACCACATATAGGGAACCAAACAATATAAAAGGACATAGGAGTATGTCACAGTATACAAAATTATACATTGGCACATGGTGGTGCACAACATAGCTTTTAAGCGCTTCCTCTAGGGAGACCTCCTAACAGAGTCATTGAGTATACCATTGAGTTGAGGTTATCCAAGGTTGGTGAGTGGATGGGTGAGCCTCATCGATCAGTGTATCCATCGATGATTGATTTTCATACGGGATATCATCAGGCTTGGGCCAGGGAGTAGGGTACTCACAGGTTTGTTACCGAGTATCATCATGAGTATGTGGTCATGCCCTTGGGGTTGAAAAATGCACTAGTCATATTCCAGTCCTTCATGCAGTGGTAGAGGCACCCGTTACTATTATTTGATGCCATCATTGTATGCAGTGGGACGAGAGACGATTATTGGAGCTAGTGGGATGCGATAGGGGGCATTGTGGTTGTGATAGATTTCATTCATTTGGAATCTATGATCAGTGCATTGAGTGCACAGGATAAGATCCAAACTTATTTGGATCGATTCACATAGATTTCATCTAGCAGATTAGTGGATGGAATTATCTACTATAGAGATTACACATTGAGGATTTAGCTCATTTGGACTCCGATGGTTATTGGTGGGGAACAACAATAGTCGATAGGCATTGGGAATGGTGGACTTCCAATGTTGAGGTGGGATCCTGGAATTCATCTGAGTGATGGATTTTTTCAGATGAGGTTGACGACTGACCGAGTTGAGGCAGTGATTGGTCTATTTCATGGTGGGAATGTTGTGATAGGATTTGTGGAGTTTTTCTTTTCCCTCATGATACCCAGGATCGCGGATAGTCATGGATTGATAGAGATTGACTTCACTAAGGTAGTTTTTCTGAGTATGGTCCATGATAGAGGATTACAGGAGAGGAGAGAACAATATGAGCATGGTGTTCATATGATTGTTATCATAGGGATGCATCGTCAACATGAGGATTCCCCTCTGAGGCTGACATGGGACCTTGGGATTGCAGTTGTTGACATGACAAAAACTAAGACAGGTGGGGTTATGAGTTTGTGTTATTTAGAGTTTAATCTTGGAGTGTGTAGAATTAGTCTCTTGAGGATTCGACCACATTTCAAAAACTTATGATTGATTGGCTTACCAGGGGTAGTCAAGTAGATTTGTGTGATAACATTGTACATATCAATATGATGAGCAAAGGGTGCTTCACTTGATGTAGGATAGTTTGGGACCCGGGTGACTTCATCACTTGCGGGAGGGTCCGAGAGTCTCTCACTGGGAGGGAATTCACAGACCTTGCGTTAGGACACATGGGGGAGACTCCTCTTTGGTGACAAAGAAAATTGGTGGATGAGCCATTGGTGATGACTAGCAAAGTTGTGATAATGATTGATATGATTTATTTTTGGGATGCTAGTAGAAGAGAGGTTAAAACTTATTCCAAATGGTGAGACATACCTTCTTTTCAGATACCCCTGATCGAGGCTATTAGTGGATTTGCATATTTGGGTTTCATGGAGATATCTTTACATGACATGATTCATGACAGTAGTTTTAGTCACTATAGGTATTTCAATGTGGGATCCTAGGAGAGGAGGATGCAGACTAGGCACATTGGTCCAATGGTTACTACCAGAGTGGTGTCGCGACAACGTGGTGGTCCTTTCTAGATATTATTTTGGGACCATGGTATCATTTTCAGTTTCATCTTGGATCAGTCGATGGAGCATCAGGTTGTGATGGTATTTCTTGATGACAAGAAATCTTGGGAATGGACGATTGTAATGTCCATTTCCTAGTGATGACTCCCGAAGGAGTCACTCGGTAGCATATATTGATTCTCGTAGGCTATAGTTGGGAGAAAAAGGGAATAAAAGAATTATTTAGTGTCATTTACCAAAAAATCCTAAGATGAAAGTGACATTAAGTAATAAAGTGGAAAAGGTGATTAAGTGACGTAACATAATAATTAAAGATAAAACTTAGGAAAAGTCACTTAATTAATTAAAGTGAACGTGGAATTAGATGAGAAAAAATGATAAAAAATTGCTTTAAATGACTTAAATGATTATTAAGATAAAAAAATAGGAAAAGTCACTTAATTAATCGAAGTGAAAGTGAAATTAGAAGAAACAAGGTGTTTTAAGTGACTTAAGTGACTTAAGTGATTATTAAGTCAAAACTTAGGGAAAATCCACTTAATCAATAAAGTGAACAAGAAATTAGATGAGGAGGGGAGTATAAAGGAGAAAAGACAATCTAATTCACCATTATGCATGATTTGAGTTGAGAATTAGACCTCAAAGGAGAAGTCATAAAAATTTCTTCATGTTTTGTGGATTTTTGGAGGAAACCACCACCTTGGATAGATTTCGGTGTTGAGAGACACACCCTATTCCATTAGAAGAATCACCCAGATTCTTCATTAGGATTCAGAGTATAGGATTGGATCCTTCCTTAAGGATTCACTTTATTTATAGTTTCAGGTTCAGGCATATTCAGATCATAGATATAGTGTGGATTTATACTGACAACGCATTTTGGAGTGCATGTAGCGTATCCTTCTTGCATGCAGCATATATGATCCTATTGCAGTATATACGAGCTATATCCTTCTTACATGCAGTAGATCTGAATTACATGTGTTTTCTAGGGAGAGGGCAACCTAGTGGGAACAAATTTCATCAGATTCCAAGGAGCATAAATATCATATATCAGTTTTTCGTTGGTTCCGGTAGTTGCATGCAACATTCCTTCCATGCATGAAGTAGACTCAACTTGTATGTTGCAGATCGATCGATGCATGGTTTAGATAGGTATTCTACTTGTCTTCCTTGGTATTGTAGGGTAGTTTTATCCATGTTACAATCTAATTGAGGCATTTTGAGATTGATTTCAAGTATTTCCATGTATTAGCATTTGTTGTTATTTAATAAAATGAAATGATTTAGTTGTGGATCCAAAAATTTCATGCATTCTATGCATGAGAACATAAAACTAAACAAACACACCTAAAAACCCAAGAAACACATCTAGAAAACCCCAGAGTATCATATCTGCAACAAAACATATAATAGTAGCAGTAAATATCCAAATCCAAGGATTAGGGATATTTCATCTTTTGAAAGGATCAAACCAGTATCAACAAATCATTCCCTTCTATTATCTACTCAACCTTCATATTCCAAGCCAGGGTTATCAGAATACTAATATAAGTGTGGATTGTTATTGTGAAAGCCATCATTGGCATATTTCTAACCTATTCAATAGATGGATTATGGAACACAACCAAAGAAGAAATCATGTTCATATTGCAAGCTCCTTAATGGAGATGCTCCCTAAGAAAAGACTCCTCATATTTCCTAATGGTTATTCAAAAAGGTTATTATGATTGCAAAGAATGATGACAATGCATGCTCTATGCCATTCCTATACCATGGATATTTTTATACCAAACACTCTCATAACCTCATTTATTTTCACATACGTCCAAAATATGTGAGACATGAACAATACACTTCCTTCACTGCTATTATAATACAAATTTGGCAAGTTGAAAAGGAATATTCAACAGTATTTCATGCATGAGACCACACCACTGTTGGAGCATAACCCTAACTTACATTAGTTTATACCTAGCTTAGACTCCTAGATCTTGGTTAATACATTCATTTACACTTTATTTCACCTAATTT
>ML776818.1:235454-252656 GCA_009831015.1 Picea engelmannii
TTTACTAGAATTTCTATGTTGGAAATTCTATATATTCACCTCCTCTCTTCTTTTTGAGGATGGTTGCTCATGTATATTCATTTTTTATTAATATAATTCTCTGATTTATGGAGAAAAATATTTCTCTCATCTCTTGAATATCAACAAATTGCATGTGTTCAATTTAACTAGAATTCTAGATCTATCGGGTTTTCTGCAGGAATTCTACAACCACAATGCTATACCTCTATGAATTTACACTACATGGCCTTTGAAGTGAAGCCTTAAAAAATGTTACCTGAAATGAATGAATAAAGGTCAATCAATACAAAGAGAATTGACATTTATAATTTAAGACCATAAATATACAATCATCCATTATCTTGAATGTAATCATTGTTAGTTTAACCAATTTGTATATCATGTGATGTAAAATTGTGACAATAAGATCCAAAAAACAAATCAACAAGCATCATGGTAGAATGGATAAACCCGCATTTGCTCCAATTTATTTTGACCATTCAAGGGATAGTAACTTTATAAAGAACTCAAACCATTAATGACTTCAACCCATTGGCACTATATCCATAATGTTATCATCGAGATATTGCTACCATTGAACCCTACCTATCAAAAAGTGGTTGGACATATTCCAATGCTTTTGTGTCATCGAGAAAAATAGTTAATTGATTATAATTTTGGCTCTCAATTTGAAAACTACCTCCTTAAGTACTGAAGAACATGGTAAGGATATTTTTGGGTCAAGTAATTTTAGGAGGACTCTTTGATGATGAATATGAACTAGTTTCCTCTAATATGTTGGAATCTATTCTCAAAATTCATAAAACCATCATGCCATCTCAGAATTATGTTTGTCAGGGTTTTCATGCAATTGTTTATGTTTTTAAGCCCATACAACCCCGATTCTCTAACATGGGATCTAATACCATATATAAAATACCCTTATTAAACTATAAATAAAGTTAAATACTTTGGGATCCTTTTGGCATAATACCAAGGCGATCCTGTATCTTTTATTTTCTCTCTCCATCAACATCTTTGTAAATGTGTGCACCCTAATTTCCTACAAATATTACTTGAATTGGTTAACTATACATATCACCTTAGATGTATGTTTCAAATTAATAGCTTGATCATGATCTCCAATAGATTTTATGATTTTACGGTATGCAATGTTGTAACCATTAATGTTTAAGCTAAATCCTTTTCTCTATTACCAACCTTAACAAACATTGAAAATAATGATGATAAAGCACCCTCAAATTCTAGAGAATTTGAGTTGTGGACTGGGGTTTTGATTTCAACATTGTGTTCCTCAATATGATCTGTATTTTCCTTGCCAGCTACATATTTTTTTCCCAAAGAATCTTCAATTTCTCTTTGATCTTCTTAAAAAAGGTGAACATATTCCAATAAATATGTTTATGGAGATTATTTATTATAAGATTCACATAAACCAAAATATTCACCGATGAAGACTAGAAAATACTCTACCTCTCTTCTTATGACTTCACTGCATCCATAGAAGTATTCCATTTCTATTTGTGACCCACAAGGCCAAGAAAGTGACTTTGATACAATTGTTATGAATATAAGTCGAAATATGATGTTTTCTCTGAAATTAGGCATGGGTTTTGTTGTTATTTGGGGCCTGGAAAACATTTTTATGAGATGCAAATTTTTATGAACCCAAGAAAATGCACTAACAACATGTTGACATGTCTATAAAAATAAATCAAGTGAATCTAGTTTATTGTAAAAACAACAATAATTTCATAAATATATTAGAATTTAGCACAATAAAATTGAGATTTGAGAAACCAACTCACAATAGTTATAAATCTGTCACAAGAACCAAACTATCTTTGAACCTTAAATAACTATGATAGGATAAGGAAATTTTTCCCTGGTTGAGTTTAAAAGCAAAATGGGCACTGCACTTGGCATACATAGTGTCTCATAGACTACCCATCATATTCTATCATGTATGAGGGTATGGGATTGGAATTTGAGAGAATGTTTCTAGATAGAATACAAGATAGATCATTTGTAGGATGTATGGAAAACAAATTCTTTACCAAAACTAGTCCAATTATATTTGTAGGTTGTTCATAATATATAGGAACCCTGCTATGCCCCTTATCTAAGATCAAGTTAATCAAGTCCCTATAAATTTTCGCATTAATACCAATAGAAATTGGTTCTGAAATTGAGATTGTTTCGTCTTCTACAATTTTCTCAGATAACCCCAAAGGCCCATAAATGATCGTTGTTTCATCATGTGTCAGTTATCCATATTTGTTTTTCCTCATTTCCATGCAAATCCACAAGTGCTTTCATCACAACTCTACAAAAAAGAGAAACATGTCCTTCGTTTCCTTAAATTTACTGTTTGCATTTGATGTTAAGGGGAGTTTGAAGGCTTCTCTATTCTTGCATTCTCTACCCATATGACCATACTCATCACAAACATCGCATTTTAAATGAATAATAACCATATGAATTATGTTGATAGTTTTTGTGAACCCTTTCTCGACATCTATCTTGATACAAAAACTTTTGTAAGAGAATTGTCATGCCTTTGGAACTGTTCTATCTAGAAATTACCTAACATTGCTTACAAAATATTAAATATATGTATTTCTTTTGCTAAAATAGAAAGGTGATGTTTCTTTTTCCACAAATAAAAAGGATTAAAGGGAATTTCAACATCAATGGAAGTGAGTTTTTATCCAATGAAAATTCTATGGATTATTGGTTCGACAAATTCCCCATGAACTTATCGATCATGGCCTTTCCTACAAGGACCACCACCTTACCTTGAGGACAATTGTTGTGTCCTTACACTGGAAGGAAAGGTTCCAAATATGCATGGAAAAAGGGTTTTCTTGCAGGGATACTTGTTGATAACGAAGGTCAAAACCCTAACCATGATAACACATTGTGCTCTCCACCGTGTCCAAGATTGAATTCACATCCATGTTTACAATGATTTCCTCACAAAGTTTTGAAAACAGGGGGTTTTGTATAATAACTGTAAGACAGTAATCCACATAAATTTTGGCTCGAAGAAAATTAAATTACAGAGTTTAATAAGCACAAAGCATATAGAAATACATATTTACACTCATAATAGAAGCATACGAATTTTATACACAAATCAAGAACCATTTAAAATCCACATGCATACACAAATATATATGTATCTATTCCAAGTTTCATACCAAACACCATCTGAACGAGCGATTTCCACCTGACCATAGGAAAATACACAGTGGATTCCACCCCCTAGCTCGGATATGATACCACTAGGGCGAGGCAAGGATAATGACTCTAAAAAATTTGGAATCAAACCATTTTTTTCTTCTGCAGATTTCTTGATGATATAACATTCCTATGGAACCCACATACCTACTCCACACAACACAAATAACATTTCCTTCTCTCCTATTCATTACCTTAGAAACTATTCAGTCTCATGCTATTCAATGTGTGCATAGAAGGTCCAGACTATGTCTCAAGTTTCAACAAATTTTTCCATGTTTTCTTGGCTTCTTCCTAAGGCTACAAGATTCCATTCATGGATGGTTTTCCTATCATGGGTTTAGCTCTCTTAATCTCATGTCTAACATCCAAAAACTCCTCCCTATCACTCTTTCTAACAACCTTCCCCCCCAATTCTAATTTTCCTCATGCATAATGGATAGAGAGTTCAAACTCAACTTCACCTCCTAGATCCAATAATGTAGAGGAGACCATTTACTAAAATTTAGGAGTTGTGGCTTATATTGAGGAGTTGTTTTCCTCCACTCCTCTTGAATAATTTTGTCTTTGAGTTTCAAATCTAAAAATGGGTGAGGGTTCAAGATAGCATAAGATATCTGATTTAGGCATAAAACCCCCCTTATACCCCATCACTTTCCCCCTCTTGTAGTATCATATCCCCTATAGGCACTCAAGCTCAACTGATTTTCATCTTCACCTTTATTAACTACAATACAAAAACATGTACAATATTCATAGTACCATGGTTTATCTGACCCATGGAGTTAATGTAGTAGGGTTATAAAACATCCTTGCAAAGTATTGAAGCATTTAATTTCAAATAATTCCAAGAGTAAAAATTGGGATATTTCATTATGAATGAATATATGTGTGAAAGGACTCTCTCCTTCCTCTATTTATATGAGAGGTAAGTGCTGGGTTCCAATTTTGACCCTTTCACTTGACCCATTCATCTCTATTTTGATCCTAAAAACCTCTATTTTTTCCCACTTCTATGTGATTAATGTAATAATGGGTACAAACAAGGTAATAAGTTATTTGTTTGTGATTAACTCTTAGTTTTTCTTGTAAATAGTATTAAAATCTATTTTTGCAACAAATTTCCTACAATTCAACTATTACAAGAATTAACCTTGTTAATGAGTTATCACAAGAATTAAAGGTTAGAATACTTCCACTTGATCAAATCGAGAAATTACACTTAGAGGAACTTCATTGATATCACTAGATGGTAATTTACTTATTTTTCCATTCTCATAGCATTCAACACCCAGTGGTCAACGTGTGGTCAAACTCAATAGGTAGTTATAGAAAATTCACAAAATTAGCAACACATCTGTCAATTTGTTCACAAGATCAAGAACTCAATGCCCAAGAGAGAGGGATAAGATTCAACCAATAAGAAGATTAAGGGTTCAAATAAGATGATCGTATATAACTTATGCTAGACACTAAAATGAAGATCTAAGTGATATTTCTGTCATCAGTTTTGTAAAATAGAGTGCATATGGAAAACACTTGGATTCCTTTAGAAATGCATAAAATTAGAGACAGGGGATACATAGAGTTTAATGCGACTATCAAGATTATGATCCAAGACATATTGTAACTATTGAATTCTATTGAAGTTTAATACAATGGCTCTTTGAATTTAATTTATGTGTTAAATTTATTACACAGTTTGAGTTTTCTCTAAGAAACATATTCCAAGAGCCCCCCCTGGTATGTGTTGTATTTTCATATTTGTTTTAGAGTTACTTTTTATTAATTTCCTTCATTTCCTTTAGCTTCACATTTGTTGTCATAATTTCCTATAGATTGAGAATTTTCCTTTACATAGTTTACAAGAAACGTTACTCTGATTATGGTGATTAATGATTGTTTTAGATATTGATGTTAAAGACAAACATGTAATTGAATGATATTTCATCTATTGTGTGATACCAACAATCATCAAAGAGATATATTCATATTTTAAACTAATTCTATAATTCCTTCATGCTTTTCTTATTGGTACATTTCTTTACTACTTTGAAAAGATTGGTTTATTTTCAATCAACCTTTTCACTCATATTAAGAAATATTCCTCTACGATTTCAGAGCTTATTTGATTAAAACAAAGTGTGTTTTCAAGTGAACACATAGATAGTTTACTTGTAATCTGAGTCCCTACCAATTGACAGTCAAATCCAAGTGATTGTGATTAAATGAATTAATTTATGTTTGTGGGTTTGACACTTTACTGTTTGTATTTTAATAGAAGTTTTTAGGTGATTTCAATATTAGTTATGCATATATTGTGTCTATGCCTCATAAGTTTACCTAACCATGTTTATAGAAAATATTGAGGAAACTAGACCACTCTATTAGCTCAAAAATTTGGCGTTGTTGTCGGGGAGGCACTATAGGAATTAGTTTTGAAATTGCAGGTTTTTTGTTGTTTGTTTGATTTTTATTCTCTTACAATTTTGATTTTTAATTTATGTTGTTAGATTTCTAGTTTCATTTTTAGTTTTGATATGCGCATTTTCAATAGGGAGTAGTGAAAACTATAATATGAGAGGTAAGAACCCACACATCCACTTTAGTGAGTATTCACAAGTCCTCGTCATGTGTATATTTAATGCATACAATATATATGCCTAGAGATAGTAAAGGTAAGTTTGTTAAATCTGAAAAATAAGTTGTTCAAGAAAAATAAAAAATATATAAAAAATCAACCCCCACCCCCCCAGAAATCCACCTACTAAACCACCTTCGCAACCATATAATAATACACTTACTAAAACACTTTCTTCATCCTCTTTAAATCCATATACTAAATAATCTATCAAACCACCTATCAAAACATCCATACAACCCCCCGATACTAAATTTCTTGCAGGTACTAAAAAGGATACAAGGAAAATGATTGTTGCGGAAAGCTCAAAGAAAAATCAAACATAAGATATTTTTGAACAAGTTGAATATCCATAGGAAACTTTCTAATGTTGGAGTAAATAGTTTTCGATATTTTTGGAAAATAAGATGGCTGATGAAGAATTATGTATTGGAGGAAGAAGAATACCAGGAGGTGGGCTAGGAAGAGATAGAATACCAAGAACACCAAGTACAGGAGGTGAAGGATAAATAATACCACAAGGAGTGTTGATACTGAGAGGGGGGGTGAATCAATATCAAGTATAATTTAACATTTTTTACAACTTTACTTTCAATCAAATAGTGTATCCAATATACAATAAGAGAAGAAGAAGAAATATAACACAATGTACAATAGATTTATGAGGAAATCCACATAATGTTTTTCTTATATAATAAAATATTACATTCAAAGGAATCTACAACTTCCAAGATTTTCCAGCACCAACATGAAGGAGGCTCCAACCCCCTAGTTTATAGGATCCAACCTAAAGGAAGCTACGACTACCTTTATTCTTTGGCTCCAACCGGAAGGAGGCTACAACCCACTTTACTTACCCCTTCCTTACACCCTTAAATATGTATATAAAATAATCAAATTGTCAAACCATAACCATCAAACTGAGTACAATAATTGCATAAAAACCTATGCCAAGATCTTCAAGAATACACCTCAAATCATGTACCAAAATATGGAATACTAGAGATCCTCACGTGAAAATACTATGGAACTGGTGGGGCCTCGTGTGATGAGGCTAGGACCACCCACAAGGGCCTCACAGGACATTGTATATTCAAATATAGAGGGACTTCCCAGATAGGGGTTTTCAGAAACCCTCTTTGCACCTGCAACTCTGACCTTCCTCACACTTGCAACTCTGAGTGCGACCTCCTCCATATAAATTCTCTACCAAACTTGTGCTTAGAAATAACTTACTTAGATAATAGAATGATGGGTTCTTGATGTATTTTTATACTCTTCCAAACAATTCATTTACTTAACGTTTTAGGGCCAACCTATAGCTTCTTATTTTCACTTCCTTTATTTAACTTTAGGGATGACCTCTAACTTCTTGTTTGCAATTCACATGATCATCTTTAAGAGATAATATATCCTCAACCATGAGGAGCCATGTGGCATCCCACCTACCGTTGGAAATGACTAGTTGATAAGGGCTATCAATCCATGGAGGTTCTACATGTATTTTCAATGTCCTTCATGCTCTTTTTCTTGAACCAACTGCGGGGATTCTTAAATTATTTTAGGGTTGAAATCAATGACAACCATATTTCCAACAATCTCCCCCTTTGTCATTGATGGAAACACTCATATTCCATACTCCCCATGTCATCATGCTCCTGGTCTTTCTCTCCCCCTTTGAAATCAATGACAAAGGGTGACTCTTTTATTGGGGATTTCTCCCCCTGAACTCATGGTGCTTAATATTACTTCTTCTTCATTTTCTATCTTATTATCTTTTCCTTCCTTGGATATTTTTTGTGTGGCTTCAACTTTATTTCTTTACAGTTTGTCTAATATGTATATATTATTTGGTATTCTTGTTGTTGTTGCAACCAATATTCACGAGCCTTCTTCTTTGATTTCACATCTTCTGGAGTCAAAATTAAGATTGTATCCTTGATCACATATTTTAGTAACACTGAGGAGATTATGCTTCAATTCTTCAACTAGTAAGACATTTGTTTCTTTTACATTTTCACTTCCAGGACTCACTACTCCTTTTCCAATTATTTTGACAGAGGAGTCATTTCCAAATGCCACTCTGCCACTTTTCCCTTTCTTTAGGATGATGAATTTGTTTTGGTCCCCAGTCATGTGTGTTGAGAACCCACTACCTATGTACCATTCATCTTCTTTATATTCAAAAATTGGTGCTAATCGACAATCTTCCTTGATTGGATTCTCTTTCCTTTTCCATACTGTAGATGACATGGGAGCATCCCCTTTCATATCTCTGCAATCTCGTGCTTTGTGAACAAGATGATTTCATTTGTACCATACAATATTTTGATCCATTAGTGGATCAAATGGATCGTAATTTTGTTGACAGATCCATAAGAACTTCCAGTTCTACTGTTTACATGATTGTACCTTGAATATCCATAATAATTTATGTTTCTCATATAGTTTTTTCTTGCATTGATTTTACAGTGAATTGATTTGTGTCCAAATCTTCTGTAAGTATAAAAATGACCAAGAAAAATATTCTCATACCTGGTAGGAAGTGACCTTCTTGGTGTTTCATGCCTTCTAAATTTTGATCTTCTGTTCCAGCTGGAGGTGTCATATTCATGTTGTTCTTAAACTCCCCCTTGATTACTAATTCCACTTCTTAAGGAATTTGCATAGTTTCTAGATTTTTCTTCATCTTTATTGTTCTTTTAATCTATGTTTGTTGTATTCAAACTATTTTCGTATCCAAGTCCTGTCCTATCAGTAGGTGATCTTTGTCTGTTGAGAATTTCATCCAACGTTTCATTACTTTTTTCAAAATTCTTCATTTTTTTCTGTTGTCAACATCATCTCTTTTCTTGTGTGATCCAATTATTATTTTAATTTCTCATCATCTCTTAAAGTTGTTAATTGTATTTTCAAGCTCATGATTTTCTTCTTCACAATTTGACAATTCATTTTTCAACTCTCTATTTTTGTTTATGAGCTTGCCATTTTCTTGTTCAACATGCCTCAATTTCTCAAGATTCTCATCATCTTCCTGTTCACTTTTTGTGATTTATTTGGCTCCCAAAAGAGATTCAAAACTTGTTTCTTCATGAGACTCATCTTCATAATTGATTTATTCTGTTTCAAAATATTTGTGATCATCATTATGAGTTTCTTTGGTTATGAAGAGAACTTCCCTTACATACATTTCTTGTCCATCACTTTCATCTGAAGAACTACTATCCTCCTTGGAGTAGAGACTCTTTTTCTTGTGGAAGCTTTTATTTTCTTAAAAAGGACATCTCTTAGCATAGTGTCACATTATACCACAATTGAAACATTTAAAAGGTAACTTACCTTTGTATTTTCTTGTTCCCCTCTTGAGCTTCCTTACGAAATGTGCTTCGCCTTCATTTGATTTATCTCCCGGTATTTCTTTTGCCTTGTGTTCTTTGAAATTTGTTTTCTTAGTGGCTTTAAAAGTTGCTTCTCTGTTTGAATATTGATTTTCTATACCTATTCTCATTTCATATGTTGTGAGGGACCCATGCAATTCATCCATTTTCATTTTGGTCAAATCCCTATTTTCTTCAATGGCTGAGACCTTGGCATCATATCTCAAAGGAAATGATCTCAACACTTTATGTATAACCAAGGATTCATTGAGATATTCTCCTAATCCTATGATAACATTGACTAATTCATATACTTTGAGTAAATAGGTCATAATATCTTCCTTTTCATCCATTTTCAGATTTTCAAATTGTGCTCTATGTTGTTGAAGTTTGACCTTCTTGACTTTTGGATCACCTTCATAAATGATTTTAATTGTATCCCATACCTCTTTATCTGCGTTGCAACCCATCACTTTTCTATAAACAATTGGTGTCAATCCACTTAGGCTATCATGCCTAGCCTTTGAATCATAGCTCATTAATTTCTTCTCATTTGGATCAGTTGGATCATATTCTGGGATTTCATAGCCAATGAAAACTGAGAGATAAATATCCACTCCTGGAGATTTCAAGTAAGTTTTCATTCTATTACTCCATTATGCATAATTATTTTGTCAAATGGTGGAATCCAATTTGGAATGTGGCCTTCCATTTTTTCTCACGATCTTCCTTTCAATGATTAGACTATTCTAAAGGTAACCTACTTTGAAGCCGATTTTTGATACTAGGGGGGGGTGAATTAGTATCAAGTACAATTTAGCATTTTTTACAACTTTACTTTCAATCAAATAGTGTATCCAATATACAATAAGAGCATAAGAAGAAATACATAATGTACAATAGATTTATGTGGAAATCCATGAAATATTTTTCTTGTATAATAAAATATTACATTCAAAGGAATCTAAAAATTCCAATATTTTCCAGTACCAACTGGAACGAGGCTCCAAACTCCTAGTTTATAGGCTCCAACTTGAAGGAAGCTACAACTCCCTGTATTCTCCAGCTCTGAGCGAAAGGAGTATACAACCCCCTTTCCTTTCCCCTTCGTTCCACCTTAAATATATATATAAAAGAATCAACTTGTCAAACCATAAACATCAGTCTGAGTACAAAAACTGCATAAAAAACTGTGCCAATATCTTCAAGAATACACCTCAAATCATGTACCAAAATCTGCAATACCATATCTTCTCGTGTGACAGGACTGCGCAACTAGTGGGACCTCGCATGATGAGGCTAGGACCACCTATGAGGGCCTCGTGGGGCACTGCATACACAACCAATGAGGGATTGCCCAGATAGGTGTTTTTAGAAAACCCTCCTCGCACCTGTAAATCTGACCTTCCTCGCACCCGCAACTCTGAGTGCAACCTCCTCCATACAACTATGTTGCCAAAGTTGTGCTC
Organism: Picea engelmannii; assembly: GCA_009831015.1. Lineage (NCBI taxonomy): Eukaryota > Viridiplantae > Streptophyta > Pinopsida > Pinales > Pinaceae > Picea > Picea engelmannii. The sequence goes on from ML776818.1 coordinate 246,206, forward strand.
ATAAATCACCTTCTTGGATAATAGAATGRTGGGTTTTTTATGTATATTCATACTCTTCCAAACACTTCCTTTACTTAACTTTTTAGGATCGAACTGTAGCTTCTTCTTTGCACTTACTTTATTTAACTTTAGGGTCGACCTCTAACTTCTTGTTTTCAATTCACATGATCATMTTTAAGAGAGAATATCTCCTCAACCATGAGGAGCCACAGGGTTTTCCACCCACCGTTGGAAACAAATTTATGAGGGATGTCAATCCATGGAGGTTCTACATGTATTTTCAATGTCCTTCATTCTCTTTTTCTTCAACCAACTGCGGGGATTCTTAACTTGATTAATGAGATTTCTATGGTTGGGATTTTCAAAAGTGTTCGGATTAGCCATAGTTTTGTCAATAGATCGTCGATGTTTTGGATCCAAATCAGGATCCATCTTTAGGACATGAAGCCTGGGTTTAAATGATGAGAAGAGATGGTATTTAAATACTAAAGGTGAAGGGAAACCTAGGGGTCGGCTAGGTTTTAAGTAATTTTTTTTTTATTAAAATTATTCTTTGATTAAGTTATTTAGTTTTTTTTTTTCTTGTTTTGTTTTGTTTTTAGGTTTAATGTTATTCTAATATTCATTAATTCATTTTTTTTAAATTTTAATTAATTATTTTCATAAGTTCTAGGTTTTTTAAGTTAATTTAAGAAATATTTTATATAAGTTGTTACTTAGGTCTATTAGGGTTCATTTATTAAAGTTAAGATATTCTAAACCGTGCTAATTTTAATTTTATTGTTTTTATTATGAGTAATTATGTTCATAAGCCCAAGTTTATTAGTTTTATTAATGATTGTTTATTTTAATAAGTGTTTTTTTCAAGTGAGGGTTGACATCAATGACAACCAAATTTCCAGCAAAGGAGGTGAAGAAAAAATGCTAGAAGGTGGAGGAAGATGAGAAACAAGTCCAAATGAAGAAAGGAACAAAGCAAGTGAAGAGGAATAAGAAGTTACCTTTAGTTTTCCTATTTTAGATATACCTATTGAGTTTGGAAATGAGTTAAAGATGAAAAATATTCCACCTTCCATTCTGCCTAATTTCTATGGTATTCATTCTGAATATCCTAATGCATTTTTATTTTAATTTGATATTTCATGTCAAACATATGGGTACACTAACAATGCTTACAAGCTGCAACTGTTTCCTACCACTCTGAAAGGAACTGCATTAAAGTGGTTTATGGGACTAGGTGAAAGTACAATAGAACATTGGGACACCCTAAGGAAGATATTTCTTAATAAATATTAAGCCTACTGCAGGCCAAGGGATTCAAAAGAAGACATTTTCAGGATGGCACAACAATAAGAAGAAATTTTAGAGGACTACCTGGAAATATTTTTGTATAATTTGCAAAAACTGAAGCATAGTTATTTAAATTTTGACCTTATTCGTACCATATTTTTAAAAGGAATCCATGATGAATTTATTGATATTCTTAATCTCATAGTTTCTTGTGATATATCATCCTTACCATTTGAACAATTTTTTTATTTGTGCAAGAATTGTTTGAGAGGAAAATCCAAGGCTAGAAAAGGACAAAGAGACGTTCTAACAAAAGGCACTAAAACAACATGGAGTATTAACAAGAATGAAATTGTTAATTTGTTAGAAAATTTCAAAACTGAACTTCTTTGTATGTTAAGTTCTGAATTTGATGCTTTTAATGCCAAGAAGGAAGCAAGAGGAAACTAACACTTTAGCCAATTTTTGTCTTGATTGCAGAGGAAAGCATCCTAAAAATGAATGTCCACTAAAGAAGGTTCATATTTGTGCAATTTTTTCATAAAAGCAAGTGATAGAAGATTGCCCCTAGCTTCCCAAAGTTAAAGTTGTGTTCAAAGGAGATAATGAACAAGAAAAGGCACTTTACAACATTTCCCCTAGGTGACCATGGAAACCAAGGCCAACATGCATGTCACAATATCCTTCTAATCAATTTTATGCATTTCCCACACAGAGTCCTGCACAAACATCTTGGAGTGCTCCCATGCGATGGCAATCATGGCCTTCACAAGAAAACTATAATCATACTTATCAACAAAATTGGAGAGGTAATAACCGTGGTAATCAACCACCCTAAAATTTTCAGCAACAACAATATTCACCTCAATATCATCCACACCATTCTTATCCACAACAATATTACCAACAAAAACAATTTTACCCCCAAAACAACAATATCAATCAATTCCACAATATACTGGATCTATTCAACAACTGTTTCCATCAATTCCACCACCTCAATTAACTCAATCTCAACCTCTACAAATTCCTTCAACTCAAAAACCCCCATGGCCTACACAAATTCCTTCCCAACCAGTAGCAAATCTAAACAATCAAAAGGAAAAAGTTGTCTACAATACCGAGGTGGACAATTTTCCTACTTATGTTATTGCTCATGTAGTATTACATGAATTTCCTGCACAATTATAGGAAATAAATTTGTTATCAAGTAAGGTAATAAATCATAAATCACCCATAATAATTGAAGAAGAAGTAGAGGAAATCCAGTTGGATAAAAATAACACAGCAATAAAACAATCATTCATACCACGGGAAAAGACTCAATTCTCTAAAACAACACCTTTTCCCGAGAGATTGTTGATACAAAAATAAGAAAAACCTGAAATTTTACCTGAACTTGATATTTTAGAAGAATTGAAAAACATTTTTATAAAAATTCCCTTATTTCAGGACATTAAAGAGATCCCCATATATGCTAAAACAATGAGGGAATTGTGTAAGAAAAATATTGGGAAGAAAAGAAAGGATCCACAAACTGTACAAGTGATTGGGAAACTAGTCAGTTTGATAGTCACCAAAATTATTTTAGAAAATCATGTTGACCCTGGGATTCTAGTCGTTACAATCTTTGTTAACAACTTTATATCCCAAACACACTCAGATTTAGGCACAAAAATAAACATCATGACATTAGAAACCATGCAAAATTTAAACATTTCCAATATCAGACTAACCCCTATGATTCTTGAACTAGAAGATAGATCAAATATTAAACCAGAGGGTATAGGTATAGTCAAAGATATCATTGTTTCATTGGATTCAAGACAATACCCTGTAGACTTCATGATTCTTGAACCCAAATCCAATTTGGGTGGACATCCTCTAACCCTGGGTAGACCATCGTTGGTAATAGCTAACACATACATTAGTTGCCGATCATGAGACACGATGATTACAAATGGAGACAAAATAAAACACATTACACTTTATCCCCCAATTAAATTAGTGAATGAATTAGAGAAATTTAAATTTTTATAAGAAATAGACACTGATAATGAAATAATTGAGCTAGTTTTAACCATTGCACAAGCTTTGAACCTTAAGGAAAATAAAAAAGAAAATCAGTTCAATCATTTTATTTCTCATCCTAATTTTCCTTTGTATTTTAGGGGGCATGCAATAAATTCTGAACCATCTACATCTACATCTACATCTACATCTACATCTACATCGTCTTCACAATCTTCATCATCAAAATTTGAACATTTTTCTGTTAATTATCTTGTTGGGAATAATTTTCAGGAGACATGTACAACAAATAGCTTAACATCTTTATTTCAAACCGTGTTTCCTATAAACTCTATAACAAATTCCTGCAATAAAGTTATAGAATTGTTTCCTGGGAAAAGCTTAAACATTAATTTTGAGCTTGACGAGTTACAACAACAAAAATTCATTTATGTTTTGCAGAATTTTTCTAAATATTTTTCCTATGAATACACTGACATGTAGGGTATCCATCCAAATACTTGCACCCATCACATATATACAAGAAAATGTCAAACTAGTCTAACAACCGCAAATATGAATGAACCTAACCTTAAAAGACATTGTAAAAGGGGAGATTAAAAAATTATTAGACATAGGTTTCATCTACCCTATATTAGATAGCCAATGGGTTTCACCCTTGGTAATAGTTCCCAAGAAAAATGGAAAATGGAGGGTATGTGTAGATTACAGAGAACTCAATAAATCCACATTAAAATAACAGTTCCCTTTACCTTTCATAGACCAAGTCCTAGACACATTGGCTGGAAATAAATACTTTTCCTTCCCCAATGGTTTCAATAGCTATAACCAAATAAGAATAACACCTGAAGACCAAGAAAAAACAACATTTACTTGTCCTTGGGGAACTTATTCCTACAAGGTATTACCCTTTGGGCTTTGTAATGCACCTACCACATTTCAAAGGGAAGTCTTGGTTATTTTTGTTTATTTAATAGATTATTGTGTAGAGGTGTACATGGACGATTTTTTAGTTTATGGGGATACCTTTATGGAAGCCTTAGATAACCTAGAAAAAGTTTTAAATAGGTGTCGAGAAACAAGCCTTTCCTTAAGCAATAAAAAATGTTTTATGATGTATAATGAAGATATTGTACTTGGTCATCATGTTTCGGTTGTAGGTATTAAGGTAGATCCAACGAAGATTACAGTAACTGTCAATTTACCAAATCCATCCACTCAAAAGGATGTGAGGAGATTCCTTTGTCATGTAGGGTAATATAGACAATTTATCATAAATTTTACTAGAATTTCATCTCCTTTATTTAAATTACTTGCAAAAGATGTAGAATTTTATTGGGATACTAATTGTCAGGTTTACTTTAATGCATTAAAAGAAAAAAATTCTACAACTTCAGTATTGAGGGGGTCCAATTGGAAATTTCCTTTTCACATATCTACATATGCCTCTGAGACAACAATAGGAGTAGTTTTGGAACACAAATAAAAATAACCAAATTATGCAATGTATTTTGTCAATAAAACCCTAATTCCTGTTGAACTCAACTATACTATTACGGAGAAGGAATTCTTGGAAGTCATTTATGCAATAAATAAATTTCAACATTACATTACATGATATGAGATTTTTATGCATACCAACCATTCTTCCATGATCTACCTTATGAATATACCAATAATGAACGAAAAAATAACAAGATGGCTTCTCCTATTGCGGGAATTTAATATCACTATTTTAGATAGGCCAGGAAGGGACACTCTAGTAGCAAGTTGGCTTTCCCATATCAACAATCCCAGTGAGTCAATTCATGTAGTAGACACTTTTGCCGATGAAAAATGATTTACAATTTCTATTAAGTCTCCATGGTTTGATGACATTGCGAATTATTTGTCCACAGGAAAATTTCCACTACACGTTTTAGCAAAGGAAAAAAAAAGGTTATTAGGAAGAGTGCTAAATATTGTTGGATTGGAGGGGACCTTTTCTACACAGGAGCATATCTGATCATCTGTCGATGTGTTAGAGAGGATGAAATGTTTGATATCTTGAAGGAATGTCATGATGAGCCTTGCGGTGGGCACTTTTCAGACAAAAAGACAACCTACAAAATCCTTCAGTTGGGATACTATTGGACCTTTATTTTTAGAGATACCAAACAATATGTGGGGAGATGTGATAGTTTTCAAAGTATGGGTCATCCTATTTCATCCATGAAATGCCACTTCATCCTCAAGTCCTTGTAGAACCATTCGAGAAATGGGATATAGAATTTGTAGGGCCCATTAATCCATCATAAAAAAGGAAGATGTATATTTTAGCTTGCAAAGATTATGTTACAAATGGGTTGAAGCGAAATATTTTCCATCTGCTACTGAGAATTCGGTAGTAAATTTCTTTTTTGAAGATATTTTGTTTGATTTGGAGTACCTAGAGATATTGTTACTGACCAGGGGGCACAATTCACTTCAAAGTTAGTTCATTCTATTGTGCAACAATATAAAATAAAACACAGGAAGTCCATGCCATATCATCCATAGGCCAATGGACAAGTTGAATCCACAAATAAGGTTTTAGAAGGAATTTTGACAAAGACATTTCATCTCCATTAGACATATTGGGCATAGAAATTTCTAGAAGCCTTATGGGCATACAAAACTACATGGGAAAATGCCATAGGTCACACCCCTTATGAATTAGTATATGGAAATGAGGCACTTCTCCCCATTAAGTTTTAGGTAAATACTTTCAAAATTGCATCAGGATTAGGATTAAATTTGTCATAAGCAATAACAACGATTTTTACAATTAAATGAGTTAGATGAAATTCACCAAGTTGCACTGCAGAAAACCACTCTTGTTTAGGAGCAATGAGCAAAATGGCATGACAAATTTATCAAGAACAAGCAGTTCAAGGCTGGTGATTGGGCCTTACTTTTTGACTAAAAGTTCAAAAAATTCAAAGCAATTCCATTCATGGTCAATGGCCACATACTAAAATTCTACCATAATATAGCCTCATGAGATGAATTTTTTTCCAGTTTACTTCAAAAATCCGAGATGGAAGTCGTGATTAAGGAAGGTAACTCTTTTCCTCATCTTCCATCATATTCATATATATATATATATATA